>CADCXT010005491.1:0-62226 GCA_902806775.1 Microtus agrestis
AGGTGAGTGGGCTCTGTCCCACTGCTTGCCTAGCTTAACCCTGAAATAACTACATGGAAATTGTATTAATTAAATTACTGCCTGGCCCATTATTTGTAGCCTCTTATTGGCTAACTCTCACATCTTGATTAACCCATTCCTATTAAATCTGTATATCACTATGTGACTGTGGCTTACCAGCAAGATTCTAACCTACGTCCATCTCAGGCCAGAGACTCATGGCGTCTGCCTGACTCTGCTCTTCTTCCAGGCATTCAGCTCTGTCTATTTTGCCCACTTAAGGGCTACCCTATCAAAAGGTCAAGGCAGTCTCTTTATTCAACCAGTGAAAGTGACACACAAAGAGAAGAACCTCCTACATCAACCTGTTATGCAATGCTTTTGAACATTTAGGGACTTTTGAATTCCCTATGAGATTAATATGTGTCACTAGTCTCTGACTCTGTACTATGGCTCTATAATGCATGAAGTTTCTCATGGTCTCTTTGGGCCCCCAATACAGACTGAAATTGAGTAATTCTTTTATATTCTTGCTCCCAGTTTACTTCACTTCCATTTCTATCAAGATTCAAGTAATTCATTTATTTTCACTAACAGATTGGGAAAAAATATCCATCGAGTAATTGTGTTTAGAAGCCTGAGTACCTGACTAGAATAATCACAGCCCTACAGAGGATGCTAGGAAGGGAATGTGTTTTTGTGGCTTTTTCTAGTAGAGGTGACTCTGTACTATAGACAAGTACTTAATCACTATTTTTCATCTCATTACCCATGAGACTTTCAGAATTCTAAATACTGCCACAATTCTGCTGGCTCCCTTAGTATCTGTGCACCCTCCATCCTGTCATCCCTCTGACATGTTTCTTCAAAATTTCTCTTCCTTGAACTACAGTCTTGAATATTTTTATCTTCAGTAATACTCAAAAGTAAAGGAATAACCATTCCTATTCTTGCCCTGTATCTACTACCAATTTAAATATCTCAGGCCATAAAAGCCTTTGTGTCCTCTGTTACAAACAACGTTTGAAGTCTTGATGCTCAACTTTCAGGATCTTAGCCTTATGAAAATAATGAATGACAATGAAATGCTCTTAGTTTAATAAAACACTGATTGTCCAATCCCCAAACAGGAAGTATAGGTGGGATAACCAGACTAAGAGTTCTGGGAAAAAGAAATGCAGAGACAGGGTCAACAGCCAGAGACAGAGGAAGAAAGATGAAAATGCCTTATTTATAAAAGGTACCAAGTCAATGGCTAAACATAGATAAGGGTTGTGGGATAATTTAAGTTGTAAGAGCTAGTAAATGATAAGTCTGAGAAAAGAGGTTGAACAAATAATATAAGCCTTTATGTATTTTTTGGACTAAACAGTTGTGGGATCAGATAGGAACAAAATCTTCTCTCTACAATTGACCCTCTTCCTTAATTCCAGAAACCTGAGCCACTTCTCATCATAGACATTGTCCTTTATTCTGGAACCACGAACCATTTAATACTCACTGTCCACTTTGTTTATTTCATTTACCCTTGTTTATTCTCTCCAGTTTTAAGTTTTTCATTTCTCAACAAGCCCCTTTTCTTTACTGATAAAATAAAAATAGGAAATATCTACCAAAGCATCTCATATTTTCAATCATTGTTTCCCATTTAATATCACAGATAGGAAAGCTTTGGAATCTTTAGAAGGTGGGAATTAATGGACAGAATAGATCATGGTACACAGGTAATTTTTGAGAGCATGCCAGCATTAAACACCTGGGCTCTTTTCACCATCGACAAAAATCTGACTTCAACATATTGGCTCTTCACTATGTCCTATCTTCCTCAGTATCATCTATGTGGCTTTACAAAAGAAACTCTCAATTTCTTGTTGCCACTGGCCTTGTTGATTTCAATGCATCACTGAGTTCCACATTATTTTGTGTTCTTTAGGAAACCTGTACACTAATGGTAAACAGGACAATAAAGGAAAACAATTTCAGGACCAAAAAAAAAAGAAAAATCCTGTATTAGGCAAATCAAGCCAAACTATAATAGTACAGCTGTAAAGGCAATAACTTTCTAACCTACTATGTAGTGATTAAAGTTCTACCAATTTTCAATGACTAATAGTTCTATCAACAACATATTTTGACAGTTTTGTGTGTGTGTGTGTGTGTGTGTGTGTGTGTGTGTGTGTGTAGTCCTGACTATCCTGGAACTGGCTCTGAATTCAAGTTGGCCTTGAATTCATAAATTTCAAAGTGTCTCTGCCTCCCTAGCACTGGCATTAAAGGCATGAGCTACCACCTCCTGACTAACAAAAATTTTTACAACCACATTTACATAAGAACCAAACACAAAGATTGCATAAAATGATGTGCCTTTATTTAGGTCAGAACCTTTGAGGCTGGTTAATTGTGGTTGTTTTATTCCTCCTTCTTGGACCATGCTGAAGATACCTATGACAAGGTCAAAGAAGCTGAGTAACAGTAAAAAAAACATAATTGAAGGAAGGATCATGTTATGTTTTGCCAGAAGGGGTTCTCCTCACAAGATCCAGACAGGGGATTTGAGATGGCACAAGGCATCTTGAAAGGGAATCTTGTGGACTCACTAGTCAGAGTATAATTGCCACTTCATGCAGGAAGGAAGTTTTATAAGGTGTCTGTGAATTTACTGAAGCATGTAGTATCCACAATGACAGTCCTTCCTATAGACAGGGAACATGTTAGATGACAAAAATCTCAGTATTGTTTGGAATAAAACAATTGTTTGAGAGCTGTCAGTTCAAGGGTCACATTCCTTAGCAGCTTAGGTTAGTGAAAGAAAAGCTAAAGACAGACTTTTCTTACCATAAATGTCTCTTTATAACATTAACCTCATTTACTTTTATTCAGTCTTTCATTAAATCCTGAGAATGAATTGACTCATTTGTTATCTTTTTGCATTTCTGGACTCTTTTTCACTTCCCTCTTAAGATTAACCCAGCACTCTAACACTGAACTCACTTTTAAATTTCAACTGTGAGTCAGGAAATTTCCACTCTTGTGGCCATATGATGCTGAACAATAGTTAATAATCCCAAGCTTACTCCAAATAGAGTATTTTATTTATTCTAAAATAAAGGTTTTTCTTTATTAAAAAGGAAAACTCAAAGAACAGAAATGGGGGATCTGATTAAGCCATTTTGTGTATTGACACATTTTTAGGATATATTTATCATTTTGCATTATATAGTTATACCTCTGATCAAGATACTTATACATTGTTTACATTTTGATGTCCTGATTCTCATTCACTATACAGGTGTTTAAATATAGCTTAATATTCTGATATGAAGACTTAGTCTTTAAGTTATATAGGTATTAAGTAGTATAGGTCAATAGTCATTTGTGTTTGTCATACATATAGTCAGACTAATCATGTTCTTAGATACATAGTGATTGTATTCTACATAGATAGATGATCATCATTCACTTCAAGGATCTGTAGAACATGGCATTTAAAAAACTTAGGGTTCTGTTGATGTGAGACATGATTGGTTCTGGCAACACCAATATATTCCTGAAAAATGTTGAGTTTCTAAGACACTCCATTTTAAGCTGTTTTCTCTTTGGAAAAACTGGCCTTTGGTCAAGGAAATGCCCATGCAGTGACAGCTAAAAAATGCATAATGTCTGGACAGGATAAGAAGGAAGCATAAAACACTATCCTGAGTAAGATAATGCAGACCCAAAAATATGAATATGGTATGTACTCACTCATTAGTGGATTCTATCCATAAACAAAGGACATTAAGCCTATAGTTCATGATTCTAAGAAGCTAAATAATAAGGTGAACCCAATAAAAAACATATTTACTGGAAACTGGAAGCAGACAAGATCACCAGAAAAAAGTTGGGAGCATGGGGACAAGGGGGAGACTAGAGAGGAGGGAAGAGGGGGAGAGAGAAGGTAGAAGGGGAGTGTTGGGGAGAGCATGGGAAGAGGGATGGTTGAGATGGAGTAAGGATGGATATGGGAGCAGGAAGGAAATATCTTAATTGAGGGAGCCATTTTGGAGTTGGCAAAAGGCTTGGCTCTGGAGGGTTTTTCAGGAGTCCACAGGAATGACCCCAACTAGAACCTTGGGCAGTGGAGGAGAGGATGCCTGAACTGGCTTGTCCTGTAGTCAGACTGATGACTATCTTGAATATCACCATAGAACTTTTGTTGGGCAACTGATGGAGACAGAGACAGAGGCCATCATTGGAGCACTGGACTGAGCTGCCAAGGTCAACTTGAAGAGCAGAAGAAGGGAGAATATGAGCAAGAAAGTCAGGACCAAGAGGGGTTGGTTCACCCACTGAGATAGTGTGACTGAGATAATGGGAACTCACCAAATCCAGGTAGACTGGGACTGAACAATCATGGGATAAAACTGAACCCTTGAATATGGCTGACAATTGGAGCAGACTTAGAGGCCAATGATAATGGCTCTGGGATTTGTCTCTACTGCATGTACTGGCTTTGGGGATCCTATTTTATTTGGATGCATACCTTCCTAAGCCTGGATGTAGGGGGCAGGGTCTTAGACTTCCCACAGGGCAGGGTGCCTTGCTCTCTTAGGACTGGAGGGGTGTGTGCGGGGAGCGGAAGGTGGGGAGGAAGTGGTAATTTTGATTGGTGTCATTTTTAAAGTAATCAAAAAATAGGAAGAAAAAATAACTAAATCAACTTCATACATGGAGCAATGAGCCCAGAATTAATGAGTAGGGAGCACAACTTGGAAGCTCTGTAAGTTGCTATGTGGCAGAAAACACAGCAGTTTCCATGTTGTCGTGCTTAGTGCAGCTGTGGTGGGGGTTTTTAAAAAAATCTGCTCAGTAGGTGAAAGCAAGCCAGATGGGCAGAGGTGGGATACCTTCTGGGCCATGGACAATTTGGCCCTTTTAGACTGGTGCACCCAGTAGGTGTGGAGCTGGGTGGGATCCATATGGGGCACCAGATGAAGATGGACACTAAAAAGAAACCCACACTAGCTCACAATTGGGTATAAAAAAGGATTATTTATTCAGGGGTAAAGTCACAGATCACAGTCCTCTGCAATGGGGATCACCAACCGAATCCAGCAGCCAGAAGAGAGAGTGGTGTGGGAGAATTGTCTGTATTCTGTCAATCATGTTTTAAATAAATACTGACAGACCAGACAGGAAGTATAGGTGGGACAACAAGACAGGAAGTAAAGGTGGGGCAATGAGAACAGGAGAACGTTGGGAAGGAGGAAGCCCATTCCTCCCCAGTCCTGCCCATATCACTAAAGAAGCAAGATGTGAAAAATGTACTGAGCCAGGTGACTAACATAGATAAGAATAATGGGTTAATATAAGCTACAAGAGCTAATAAGAAGCCTGAGCTAATGGGCCAATCAGTTTATAATCTTATGGAGACCTCTTTGTGTTTTTCCTTGGGACTTGCTGGCTGTGGGAATTGGGCAGGACAGAAACCCCAACAAACCCACTCTTTATGTTACAAGATAAGAAGCACTCATGTACATTAGCATTTATAGTATAAGAGACCACACACAAGTGAGCAGGTAACTTAAAGGCTACTGGCTGATGAATTTTCTACAGCATTGGGCTACTATGACTCAAATGTTTTTCTCAATCATTAATGAAAGTCATAGTCTACATGGCTCTTCAATATAAACTCATGTATTCTAGCTGTGTGGCATTTCCTTATTTTAGTTTTTATCATCAGAAGTCTATTTAAACTAATACAATTATTATAATCAACCACACCGTACACTTTAAGAAGTAATCATCTTCATAATAAGCCTTAGGCAAAAATGTCCCATAGAATGGGATATATCCATGAGATAAACATACTACATTAAAGGCAATGATGATCACCCACACCCATTCACAGCATACTATATACCAAGGAAAGATAGCAGTAACTAACATGGAAAATCACAGCAGAAGCAGAAGACACTCTAGACTCTGTGGTCTTGGGGCCTCACATATTAAGATTCACCTACCTAGGAGTTGCCTTCTTATGTACAGACACCTTGAACTTCAATTGCCACCTGTTTCTCCTTTGACACAGCCACCATCATGAGTCCTCAGTGGTACCCTAACATTTAGAGGAAGAACAAACCTTGCATTTATCATGCCTTTAAAGATAGCAGCACATGAAAGATTGCCAAAAGAGATGTTTGTATTGGGATGGAAAGTCATCATAATCAACAAAAGTTGCACCATCATTGCTATATTGAAGCAATTATTTTGATGAGCAAACATCCTCAGGGTTTATCATTTCACTCCATGGAATCTAAACTTGGTAGGATTTTGCTTTGATAATACTCTACTTACGATTCTAGTCAGGATCAGAGTGTTTCTCTGTATAGGCACTAATATTCTTATCAATTACAGCATCTCTTTCAGTCTATATCATGCCCCTGCTGTAGCGTTAAGTTTTACAATGCTGCTTTATTCCAAACTGTATCTTTATTCCATATTTATTTTTTTACTCTAGATCTTCATAAGAATTATCAGTAATAACCATTCCTTAGAGTCATTGTTATGTTGTCTCAGACATTATTGCCCAAAGAAATAGTTTTATCACTCCTAAATTCTGCTAAACATAAATTCACTAGATTTAATAGGAAACAGACATATTCTTTGATAAAATACCACAAAATAACTTTTGCCACAATTAACTATTAAAATCATGGATTCATTCTGAAACCTATTTACCTAATGTGTCTAAAATCGACGTTATTCTCATTAATAAAGTTTTCTAGGCTAAAGATAGAATATCTCACTATTCTTCTGATAGCATTCAGCTGGTTTTGTAATTCAAATTTACAAACTCTTTCACCTTCTCACAAAATCCACAAAGAGTCTTCACTTCCTGATACCAACTTACATATTAGTTACATTGCTTGTTGTGCAACAAATGTGGATACCACATATAGAAGGGAGCGTTTATTTGGGCTTTGCAGTCCAAATTGACTTCTCTTCATGGTGAGTAAACAAAGAGCAGGCATGGTAGCAAGAACAGGGAACCAACAGAAAGCATGGTGATCACGTGATCATAATCAACAGGAAGCAGAGAGCCTCCAGGTAGTGTACAAAGACTTCAATATTAATTCTTTTACCAGTAAATTATTTTCTCCAGCAAGACTATATGACCCAATCCTTGTAAAGTACTTGGCACTAAGTGTTCACATTCCTAAGGCTGTGAGGGACATTTTTTATTCAAAATACAATCTTGTCCATCTAATAAACCTTGATCATGAGCAGAAGTTGTCAACATTTGTACTGTTTTTAATTTAATTATCATAACTCAACAAGTTCTGGGAAAGGTTTACAAGTGGATCAGAGGTAATGTTGTCTTGTGTGAATTGTAAATCTCTATGCCTGTATTGCCCTAAAACCCTAAGAGGAGGATGCTTACTGGCCAGGCAGCAAATCTTATGTCACTACTTTCCTGTTTCTTCAGAAACAGAAAATGAAAACCCTACAATTTCCTTGGCAAAGATAATATTGGGTGATTCTAGTTTCCACTCAGTTCTTTTACATTGAGAAGATAGCCTCAGCTTATAGAATACTTAACAAAAACAATATATTTCATTTGTGAAAACTCATTGCAAATAAATTACATGATAGACAGTACTGAGTTCAAACTGTGTGCCATTGCTAGGGTGATATCAGTTAATTTTCCTAGTATATTTGCAAATCATCACTTTGAGTTAATTTGCATGTAGTTCAGAAGAATTGTAATGATTTCTAGTGTTGATTTTGACATTGAGCCTTTCTTTTTACAGACACTTCAGTAGCTATCCCTGAATTCCTGACTAACTCTGTTCTGATGAGTGCTGTAAAATCAGGTGCAACTTGGATCAGATAATTATTTATCCATTTATTTATATTTATATATACCCAGAGAAATTTGAAGTTCAAGGAAACACACAAAAGTCTTTGCAAGATTCTCACACATGAAACTTTTATATGACTTACATCCATTGCCACTGTTGTCTTTAAGGGGTCATGAGAATATAAGAACATCTATGAAAAACTTGCCTCTTTGGAGACACTTAGAAGAAACTTCTATCCAGCTTTGGTAATTATCCCAAATCAAGAACTGTCATGGCCACTGTTGTTGAAATGAAAACTGCAGTTCAGAAGGGAGATGAGGTCACAGAGCTTCAGACATTTATCTCAGAGTTGTGCTACCTATGTGTTCCACAGACTGAATTTCAGAATGTCATAAGCTGCACACAAAGCAGAAAGTTCAGCATAGACAAACAATTCAGGTGAATATTTGGTCCCACATAGGGAGCAGAGCCAGCAAAGAAGGTAAATATGGTAAGTGTTCATATCTGGAAATGGATTTTTAGGTTGGGTACAAATGTAGAGACATTTCATTCAAAAGATGATAAAAATTTCTGAGCCTTAATAAGCAACTAACAAAAGTACCTCCTCCCATTAAGAAATCTCCATCTATCCAGTATAATGCAAAAAAATCTCAGGTAATTATTGAGTATCCTAAATAATCATGAAATATGAATTTGAAGGTGTTAAAAGATTATAGCTATTGTAACTGAAATTTACATTTACACACCTTTCACATGAATCGAAATTGTTCAGTATGACAAAACAAATTCTGGTATAACAGCTTTATGTGAATAATAAAGATTTTATTACAATCTAAAAATTATCTAATACAATAAAATCATCTAATTCTGGAAAGCTACAGAGATTTTATTGGTACAATAAAAATCATCTAATTTTGGAAAGTACCTGCTTGCTGTGTAAACATGTTTCTAGGCAGCATTACATCTCGTTATAGAGCAAGACCTGTATTTCTCCACAAAGTCAGTGGTCATATTTGATAAGTCTGCTTTCTATCTTAAACTTAAGAGCACAGTATTGTGTGAAACTGATGTAATTATAAGTCATTCACATCCCTACTCCAAGTCAAATGTGTCTTCCCTCACTGGAACATCAGTATGAGTTTTCCAGTTTTCAATGCAGGATACATAGGCAGTCCACAGATTTGTTCCTGGTAGATAAGGATGTTACCACAGACCTAAACCAACATGCTACATTTTCTTTTTAACTTGAATTGTTACAATGTTTGATATTTCATAGGGTTTAGATGATATACCCTGAATGTATTTTTGTCTAGTGCCTTTCCAAAATCTTGATATGTTATCAATTGTTTACTTGAACAAGGAATTAGTAAACATAAGCTTTAACTTAAAATCCACAACTAAATTTTCTCTGTGCCTTTGTTTATTTCTGTTAAGGTACATGTGTAATTTTCATTGAATTCCCATTATATTTGTGAGTTTACATGAAAGAAAGTATGTAAGAATCTGTGTTTGGGGTGGTAAATGTGTTTGGGTGTTACATAGGAATTGTGCGTGCAAGTATATAAATGTCTGTGTCTGTGATTGAGTGAGCATGTGTGTGTATGTATTTATGAGTGTGTATATGTTTATGTACATTGGTGTGTGTATCTGTTTTTGTGTGTGTGTCTTGTGATTCTCTCTGTGTGGAGTTAGAGGAGAAACTTGGCTGTCTTTCCTCAGAGTTTTGTTTCTCTTTTTTTTTTTTTGAGATATTCTAACTCTCTGTATCTTCAAGGCTAGATGGGCAGGGAACTTCAAGGATTCACCTGTTCACCCTCTTCAATACTTGGATGATAACTGTATGCCACTAAACAAATTTCTATTAGTTGTGCAAGTCAATCTAAGGCTGCCACATACACAAGGCAAAATCATCAGCACTAGAGCAATTTTATTAACCTGGTAATTTTTAGGCCTCATTGTTATTTTGAATATTATTTTCCTAAACAATATGTGAGAGTCAAGGTAATAAAGTTAAGTATTTCATTTGATAGTAGTGTGTGATCCCTCTGAAGCATATTTGATGCCAAAATGAATATTGAGTTTGTCTTGCCCTCATCAATCCAACTTAACCACAGGCAGTTTCTCATTGACTGAAGTATAATTTGAGTATGGCATTTTAATAAAGTTCCAGAATCTTTGTATAAGGTTGCCAGTTATGAAAAGAAACTGAACGTCAATTGTGTGCTTTAAAATATGGCTGTCATAGCTTTGTGGGGCACAAACAAATATGAATGTAAAAGCAACTCATATTTGATCAAATCTCATATGTGTTCTCACTGGCACAATCCTTTAGGAACTTGGGGAATCCTTTCCTAAGCTATCTCTCACGTCTTATCTCAACAATGAAGACAATGCAACTGTCAACCCAAAACAATTATCAAAATCACATAAGTTTTCAAGTGAAAAGATTTAAGTAGCAATTTCTAGTTGCAACTCTGTTAACAGTTTTTAGTTTAACCTAGGAAATCTCTAAACTCAATAAAATCTTTAATAAGTACTTACAGTGAGAATATACTTTCAGTTGTTGTAACAAATGTGGCCACATTGTGCATTCTTTCAAGATGATTACAAGTTTTTGAATGCTCATATATTGGAGAGATTTTCTATGACTTGAAACAATTGTTTCTGTCCTCACAGATATACAGTATTCTCCTGTCACTGTGGCAAGCCAAGTACTCAAGGTAGGTAAACCTGAGAAGCTCCAAACCAAAGTGAGTTTTTAAATGTCCTTTGTAAAACCATGTTATTTGGAGAAATCCTTCCATTTTTGATTTCATTGTTGAATATTGTTAAGTTTATAAAGCATCAATAAGAGAAGAAGTGTCTTCAGGTGTCAGGGCAGGCAGCAATGTGAAAGGTGGTGAGAATAAAATTTTGTTTCAGGTGATTTAGTCATCCTGGGAAATCTATGGGAAATCTGAGGTAAGGTGGTTTATTTTCATTGTATTTAAACTTAATATGTTTTGGAAAAAATATTTCTGATGTACTATAATCCCTGGTGCACAAGGAAGCTAATAGGATTGAACCTAAACTCAGGATACATATCATTCTTCCAATAAGATGAGTTCCAGAGACATAATGCCTGTATTAGTTTAAGAGCCTAAAGAAGGATCTTGTCTCGTGTCAAACAGGGAGCATAGAAGTCATTTGAGCTAAAAGATACCTCCTGGTTCTTGTTGTGGATTCATGTGGGAGCCTGTGGCTATGCATATAATTAAGTGGTAATTAGAAAATTAAATACCTGTGATGTACTTGTTAGAGTTTAATAGGGTATGGTTCAACAGCTAATGTAGGGCACCAGGCTATTAATGACTTGGTAGAAGAACAGGGTTCACACTTTTTCTATTAAAAAGACAGTCCTGCATACTTAGTATCACATAGCTTGCCTGGAGATCTGTCGGTGAAAGGGCCTTTGTGTACCCAACAGGGTAAGGATCAAAAAGGTTCTGGATGGCATTCTAATGGGAATCATAATAAACTTACAGTTTGCATCACAGGCATATCCATGGATCTTTCCTGATTATGTAATGATCTGTGCCTGCGATTACATGACATTTAGAGAGACATGTAGAGACTCCAACTTCATATCAATCAGATCTAAATAACCTTTCCAACAATTCCTATTACATTTTGTGATGGATGGTAGTCTAACAACAACAATAAAAAACCTATGTGGAATACATAGATAAACTACTCATTGAGATTTACAAAGAAAACTCAATAGAGAAAATAAAGACAAAACTTTGTGGATTATGACAAACTCGGGAACCCAGAGGATTACTTGGAGATATGCTTAAAGTTCCAAGCCAGCAGACATTGCAAAGTGAGACCCTTCCTAAAGTCCTCCACCAACAAAATAGAAATATAAAATTGCATTTTACCATTGTAACTCCAAAACTGTGTCATTGATAATAATGTTCTGCTGTATTCCTGAATGAGGTAAAATTGTTGGAAGATGAGTTCCTTTCAATGTTAACCTGTTAGAGACTGGATAATTGCTGACCTATGTTGCGATTTGCCTAGTTAGGTTTACAATGTGAAAACACATATTTTAAGTTTTTCTATTTTATTTATTTCACTGGGTTCTGTGAATTCCCTGATCATTCATTTACACTGCTGCAGAGAATAGCAGCATGCCAGTATCAGCTAAGGTTGTGTACTCTTAAAGGAAGTGGGGGAAATCTAAAATGAGATATTAACTTTTATGAATAGATTGTGAACTTTGAAGGCAAAGCCATAGATTGAAATTCAAATTTATATTATTTCCAGTAATACCGAGACTTCCAAAATATTGGCTACAATGTGATCACAGTTTCCATTCTGTAAGATGACTACTTAACCGAAAGGTTACAAATAGTTGTTTTCTACTTTATATTTCTGCTATGACATCATCATGATCCAAGCAATATATCCAACAAAAGCACTGTCATTCTTACCCTGTTTATTCCTTACTGAGGATGTGCACTTGAATACTTCAGCAGTCTTATGAAGAGTTATTATTATTTACAAATAAAATTTTATTTGAGGCAATGATTTCTTATATTATACATATTGGCTTTGCAATCAGAAGGTCAAACAATTCTCGCACATCCATATTAGAGCTATAGAAATTTCAATTAATTGTTTTGCTTAATCAAGTGATTTTTGCAATAATTCATACAAAAAAGATGCTAAATGACAGAATGAATCTCAAGTATTTGGCTATTGGAATAGTGTTCTTACTTCAGAGTACCATTGGATTTCTGGGAAATTTTTTTCTTCTTTCCTACTTCCTCATCAATTACTGTATTGATCAGAAGTTAAAGACTAAGGATTTGATTTTCACACATCTGTTCACAGCGAACATCTTGGTCATTGTTTCCAGTGGTATGTTAGTAACAATACAGGCTTTTGGAATGAAATGGCTTGTCAGTGATTTTGGCTGCAAACTTCTTTTGTATATTCAAAGACTTGGCAGAAACATGTCCGTTGGTACCATCTGTTTTTTGAGTGTCTTTCAGGCTGTCACCATCAGTCCAAGTGACTCCTGTTGGAAGGATCTGAAAGTCAAAGCTCCAAAGTTCATAGGACCCTCCATTTCCCTCTGCTGGGTCATATATATGGTCATAAATCTTATTTTCCCTGTGTATTTGTATATTAAAAGGGACAGCAAAAATCAGACACTCAAAAGAAATTCAAAATATTGCTCCACTGTAGGTTATAATGAAGTCACAGGCTGGTTGTTTACAGTTTTCTATGTATTACCTGAAATTTTGCTTTCTATGATTATTGCCTGGTCTGGTGGATCCATGGTTGTCATTCTGTACAGGCACAAGCAAAGGGTTCAACATATCCATAGCTCTCATGTTTCCATCAGAATATCCCCTGAGTCTAGAGCCACTAAAAGCATCCTGATCCTAGTGTTCACCTTTATAGGTTTCTATGCCCTCTCCGCTATCTTATGGGGTTGGATTGCTCTTGAATATAATAGTGGATGGTGGCTAATGAACATCACAACTGTGATTTCTATGTGCTTCCCCACACTTGGCCCTTTTATTATGAATAATAACTCTGTCATTATACATAAATTCCTATTTTTCTGCATGAAAAATTGAAATAGCATATAATTATATAAGTACTAAGATTTGATAATATTTTGTATATTATCTAATAATTTGTTCATTAATTTTCTTCAAAATTCAACATATAAATTAATGTAGAATCCATTTGTATCCCAAGGTAAGCTGTAATCTGTGGTTGAATTTCATTTGTTTATTTTTGAACCATTGGGTGGAACATACTGGCCTGTACCAGATATACCATGCTCCATATATAGAAATTATAAGCACCGCTTGTAATTATATTATATATACATGGAAAATTGAGTGAGTCAATCACTCGATGTGTATTTCCAGGAAGTGAATGATGGAGAAGTATATGCATTAGAAACCTTTGTCAGAAGCAAACAGTGATATATAGAGATACAAACTGATATAAATAATAAATTTACTTGACTCAATCATGCTTGTTAT
Organism: Microtus agrestis; assembly: GCA_902806775.1. Classification (NCBI taxonomy): domain Eukaryota; kingdom Metazoa; phylum Chordata; class Mammalia; order Rodentia; family Cricetidae; genus Microtus; species Microtus agrestis. The sequence goes on from CADCXT010005491.1 coordinate 13,895, forward strand.
TACTTATACATAGATGCTCCTATCTACTTATTCATTGAATTTGTGTAAGCAACATCTTTGAAAGTACTGTATATATCAATCTCTAGAGTTAAAGACAAAATAGTTTTTGTTCTTAAAGAAAAAAGTTCACATCCCTCCCTAAGTCAAGGATTATGACAGGTTTTCTAGATATTATCTTTATAAGACTGTTTTCCTCCGGGACTCCTACGGAAACTATCATCAACTGCATGTAACCCGTTTACCCACTACACACCATTGGGATGGGAAATGGTGGGGGAAAAAAAGTCCTCATCAGAGTGTTTTTGCTATGAGTTTTTACACAATTGTTCAACACCTGTGCTTCTTTTTAAAGAATCTTATGCTTCCAGTCAAAGTGTGTTAAATCTATACAGAATAATATTCAATGTTCAACAAGTATGAAAATTGCATTGTGATTACAAATAAAATGGTTCAATAATCTAGGTGTCTTTTAGATATTAGGACTCAATTTTTCTCAATTAGACTCTGTATGCCTTTAGAGGGAGTCTCTTTTTGAGAGAATCAGTTCATTTAAACCACAGTGCAGAAATTTTCATTTATTCATACAGTTGTGACACCAACAAGAGAAAGGTTTGGTTCTTGAAATAAAATCCTTTTATACTATAATATCCCATGGTTATGAAGATGTGATGATAAAAGAAAGATATTTATTCAATGATGAATATATAGCATATATACAACTGCTTTATGTGTAGAATACATGTTTCAAAAATAAAATCTCTTCTCAGTGATTAGAAAATATCTATTCAAAAAAAGAAGGCAGAGGCTAATAGTGGTCATTCTTATCACAAACGGATGAAATTTGTGATTGTTTTACAGTGAGGAGTAATTTAGTAGACACTTTTTTTCCCAGAGGAACATATAAAAAAAAACCAATAGATAAGTGAAGTCAAGAATACAGTAGAACTGTTTTTTATAAACACAAATGATATTTACTATATGTTGTGATCTAGCTGCCATCACTCCCCCTGACTGACAGCGGAACTTCCTTGTGGTCTGTAATTGACAAGGATGTTTGTGTTCTTTTTGGCCCGTGGGTCTCCACAGGAGTAGAGGTATAAAAGGTTGCTGGGCAAAATAAAGGCTGCTGTTCTTCCACCTGAAAAGAAGCCTCTGTGTCTCAATTCCAATACCCCCCCCCACCAGTTTCGGCTATCCAGGCTGCATTGGCTGCAGCAACTATTCACGAAAAGAACTTATAAGACACCATATAAACTAGACATGTGAGTAATTAGCACAAGCAACTGGTAGCAAAACAGAAGAATGATAATGACATATCAAATTACTTGTTTTATAAGTATCAACTACATCTATAATATTTCATGAAGAAGAATGTATAAATTACAACTGATGACATTTCCTATATAAGTGTGATGTGGTTTGAGTGATGTTCACTGACTTATGCTTCTAGGTTCCGAGTTAAGAACACCATTAGTGATCCAGATTTTTTTCCAGCTGAGCAGCCAATGGAAGCCACAGCTCTGAGTAGTCAGAAAGAGAAGATGGCTCAGAGGAACAGGAAAAATCGGGCTTCGGATGATGTGAAGAGTATGAACCATGTGTATAAGTTTTCTTTTTTTATGTTGTTATATTTATTCATTTTTTACTTAGATAAAAAAATCTTTATTGATGATTGTTTTGTCTTGTTATTATATTTTATAACTCACATGTCTACTAAATAAACAGGAAAATATGACAGAATTTAGTCGAGAACTTAGTCAGCTGGTTGGTCTTTTAACCCCTAAAGTCCATCAGGAAATAGAATAACAGGTATTATAAACAATAATTTGTATGATATTTGATAACTGTATTGAATCTCAGATCTCCTTAAATATGCTTCAGTTTCCTTATCTTAATACGTTAAACAAAAACGTTATCCCTAGATGATAGAAATCTTCCCTTTTTTTACTTTATAAAATACCAATCAAAATTTCCACTTTTTCCATCCTCCCATGTCCCTCCCACTCCCTTCAACACCATCACCCCCACCTTTTCCACTCCTAAGAGAGGGCAAGGAGATTGTGTGTGCCTGGTTAATTGTAATTCAAAAGGCTACTGCCTAATACCCCCCCCACACACACACCCAGGCAGCTCTCCAGGAATAAATGCTCTTCTAGGGCTAGTAGTTAATAATGGGTTAGAGTTTTTCTGGTAGGCCAATCTAAGACAGGCTTAGTCTAGTTGCTGAGCCCTTGTAAGGCTGAGTCAACATGACTGAGCAAAGAACTCTAGCTCCCACTGAGCACCCTATTTAATAAATAAAAATGGTGGATATGTAGAAAGCTAAGGCCTACCAGACCAAAAGAAGCAAAACTGGAGTCTACCTGGAGCTGTCAAAGGCCCTGTCTGTGCCCAGCCAATAAGAAGCAACCAAGCAGTGATTCCTGTGCACCTAACAACAGGTGCTTTCAAGGGTTCTGATCATGCCTAGTCAATGAGATATGAGCATGAGATGTCAACTGTCAATTAATCATAATGCATAAGTGCTAGGAGGTTATTGTGTAAGTCCCCCCCATTTTTAATAAACAAGTCTGCTCTAAGCTTTCTACCTGACTCTAAGTATCTGTTCATTGATGTTATGCCTTTTCACCCCTCTCCCAAGGAAGATATTAGGACTCAATAATACGTATTCATATACAGTGTTAGCTAAAGTGAGGATGAATGTTTTATCACATTCTAACTAAAGCAAAAGATTTTATGCTTTTTGTTTCAGCAGCTTCTTCCCGTAGCTGACTATACCAACTAGTCTTTTATTGTAATAAGCTATTCCCTGAAATCAATCGCTTTCTTTGTTCCCAACACATTCCAATGAATTGGTAACTTTCAGTTATATCTGGGAAGCAATGTCTTACAGATATTTCAGAAGTGATTTTATTTCAATCTTTCCTCTTGGCCCAAAATCCCCTAAGATGGGTTGTTAGTGGACAGAATCCAAATGTTATATCAAGAAATTTCAATTTCTTCATTAATTAATGAACAATGAATAATCTTGTTTTCTTTATTAAATATAATTGTAGAATTCACTGATATCGATTCAGTGCTTTTAGAATGAGAAGTTAGCATTAGTTTATGTAATACTTAGTAAATATGTGACTTCATTTTTAGAAATGCTACATATGTAAACTCTTCTAAGAGAGGGCTCTGCTCAGAATTCCTGTTATTTCTTGAGCAAGAAATACATCTTCTATCCCAATTCTATATCAACATTTCTAATTATTTTGAATTAGGTTTTTCAAAGACTGAAATAATTCCTACTTCAGATTATGACATGCCTTTTATTTTATTGAAATTTCATTAGGTATTCAAGAATTGACGAATAACTACATTTGTCTTCATGGTGATTTAAATGTCACAAGTAGGTTTCAGAGACTTAACAGCTTAATTGTTGGGTAAAATTACTTTTGTAGGCTGGAGTCTACTTCTGTACTTATATCTCATATGACAGACATATTTTGTACAACTTCTACATGAAATGTTTTGCCTTTGGGAACAGTTAAACAGTAAGTACCTTGCCAAGCCTGATATTTCCTTGGAGACTCTCACAAATCTTACAAATCATAATTGTTTTTGGTAATTATCTAAACAAAAGTTTCACAAAACTTTTTACCTCCTAATGCCAGTGGAGAATTGACCACTGAAAGTGAAACCAAAATTGAAATTTAGAGGAAACTGAAGTCACAGAACCACAGAACTTTGTCCCAGATCTCACCCTCCCTCCCAGTGCTACCTGTGGTACAGTAACATTTTGGAGATGAACCTACTATCCTTCAGAGTAGGGGAACAGATGAGTGTCTTTTATTATAGGAAGTGATGTTTACAGTAAGATTAAATAAATGAAACTACAGTAAAGGAATAAACCTGTTGTTATGTTTTATTAACTTTGGTCATTTGAAAGAGTCATAAATATTTCTCCCAAGCTTTCACATTTCCCATAGAAATAATGAGGATATGCCACAGTATTACTTTCAAGATCTTGTTTTTAAATGCATCCACTTATCACAGTTATGGTAAATCTCCCTAAAATTACACCTTCTGAGAAAATGCAGTCTCTTGGATGCATTGTTGACAGTAAGAAAGCAGCTTTCTTACACAGGTACCAATATCAAGCTCTCTCTTGTACTCAGCAGTGAGCTGTGTCTATGCCATACTATCTCAATACAAATTAGTTTTCATGTTGTATATATAAAAGTAAAAGGGCAATGATTCATTTCATAGTTAAAACTGTGCTTCATTTTTGGAATCAAAACCAAAAAATATATTTGATTCAGCTTGAATGTGTATTGGGACACTTTCCTATATCTGTGAACAATATATTTTTACAGTAATAGATCCATTTATGATACAATGATATTTATGAGGAAAAGTTGTATGTAGGTTGAGTTTTTGGAATTCTTCATGGCATAGTATTTCTAAGTTCAGACTTAGGATAAATCTCTTTGGTTACAAACTAATAATAATTTTTTAAGTCTCCTTATTGCCCGCAATAGCCATCTATCATTTATCAACTGTTCTCGAAGGTCTGTTTCTCACAGTGAACAGAAAAAACCTTGTACATATTTTCTCCCAAAAGAAAAACATCTTGAATTTTGAAGTGGCAGTATTTTAGAATATAATTGAAACGTTAGAAAGTTGAACCTATCTAAAAGATAAGGCTGTGAGTCATTACAGGTTAGGCTCTTGGTTCCCAACTCTTTTCAGATCTTTGGAAATCTTGCAGTGATATTTAGATAGAGTTTTTCTTCTTTGCAATGTCATATTTTTCATGATGTCAAGCATATGCTTCACATTGTCACTTTGTGTAACTATTAAGTAATTTTCAGGCTGTCATTGTCCTTTTCACTGACATTTCTAGAAATCTGTAAGTAAGTTCCAAAGACTCATCTTCTCTACATAATAACAGCTCTGAATTTTCTACCCCTAATAAAGACAGCAAAGAGGCAGTATTGTCTACTGAATGAGGGTAACATCATTGGTGATGGAGGAAGTCAGGAAAAAGCTGTCTTGACTAATCTAAAATGATTAGTCAAGAATGAGAGATATAGTGTTCCATACCCAGATGAGGGAATGGCAAGCCTGTACTTAGGTTGTAAATCTGATTCATAATCCTTGTATAAATATACTTAGTCTTTTTCAACTATGGGTTTTTTGCTTAAAACCTATGCAGGTGTTATTACTACTTTCAGACCTGATTGAATATAGATATTAGAAAGATAAGAGCAGAAGGGCCTTGTGCCTTTGGGATAACTGCAGTTAAATTGATTATGAGTTTGTGAATGTCACTGACTTTGCAACACTGCTGTGCTCGAGCAGTTTTGAGATAAGCGAGGTTTTCTGTAGATAGGGTTCATGTCTTAATAAGCAAATTAGTTTGCAGTGTTTTGTGCCTTTGGAATGAAGCTTCCTTTGGATGTCTATTATCTTAGGGTTTTATTGCTCTGTAGAGACACCATGACCAAGGAAACTCATTAAAGAAAAGACATTTAATTGGGTTGGCTTACTTAGAGTTTCAAAGATTAATGGCATTATAATCATGGGGGGAAACATGTCTGCCTACAGGCAAACAATAGCTGAGAGTCCTGCATCTTACAGACAACATGAAGTCAACTCACTGATTGGTCAGTATTCTAAACAGAGAAAACCTCAAAGCCTCCCCACATACTTTCTCCATAACTCCATACTCACTCAAACAAAGCCACACCTGCTAATAGGGTACCTTGCTATGTGATTATTGGGGCTGATTACATACAAACTATGACATTTATGAAATATGTGGAGCAGCCAAGATAGAATATATCATTCCAACTGATGACAAAGTAGCAATACTTTGGTCAAAACATATTAAGCAAGTTCTCCTCAAGGCAGCCTTTCACAAGGAAAGACTGTAAAAATGTCAATTAAAATATCAAAAGGCTTATGTTCCATTGTTCAGCTATTGTTAGGTGCATATTACACCAACTAAACTTATCCTGTAGCCTCATAAAATTTATCAAAGAAAGATGAGTTTCTTCACCACAAAACATTCTGTATTATTTACAAACATTTGATCCTGTGATCTGCAATTTATATATAATCACATCAGGGTTTTTGTATCCTTTTTCCATAGAAAGTAGAGACTGGACAGGTTAAAGCCCTGGCTCTAAGAATGAAGGGGCCAAAAGTGGGAAAAAACAGAGTTAAGATTGTTGTGATGTTTACCAACAATGTATTTCTACCATAGGCTAGAACAATACAAATATATAACATTGCAGAGAAGGTATAAAACGTCAGAAATGTGGACACTAGGGCCAAGATGCTGTGGGTGGCTCTCAACTCAATGGATCTTCTGTGGGAAACATGAGTGTTGTGGATGTATTGGACTCGCTGCTTGTGCCTGTACAGATTGACAATCATAGAACTGCTGGACCAGGTGATGAGGACAGAAATTAGAAGTTCTGGAAGCACAAAGAAAGCTATATATAAGGAGACTGTGGTTTAGTCATGACCAACAACAGAATAGTGTTCAAAATAGTGTCTCTGTTGTTATGTTTTTCTTATTAAATTTTACAGTTATGTACACAGGAAAAATGACATTTACCATGATGTAAAAGATCCAAAACATAGAAATGAAGAGGCCAGTGTTACTTGGAGACTTGACTTTAAGTTTTTTCCAGAAGGATCTCTCATGGCTGATCATGATGGCCTGGAAGACACTCAAGAGGCAATGGTGGCAATGGACATGCTCCTGAAAACTCTAAGAATATACAGAAATAGTTGAAAGCTCCAATCATTGAAAAATTGTTTCAAATCAAATAGTGCCAGAGTGTTGGGCAATCCTTTAAAAAGCAGAATCAAGGAATTGACCATAAACATGTGTATGAGAATCAAATCCATAGGCATTAACTTTCTTTTATTTTGGTGAAACACTAGATTGTCAAAAAGTAGATAAAAGTTTCCCAGTGTTCCCACTGTAGTCTGTAATAAGAATATTATTCCTATTGCCAAGTTCCTAGAGTCCATTTTTTAGTGAGCTCCTATTACTTCAAATTACTCTGACAGTCATCGTTTAGAGTAAAGTGATAAACTTTTTGTACATAGGGCAGTGAGGTACACTAAAACAAAGAGGTCACATTAGCTCAATTGTAGAAATGCAGTATGGACAACAAAGCAAGGCCCTTCCAAACTCCACCTCAAAGTTATCTTTTCATCAATAAGAAATTTTAGTGTAACTGCTGACTTCTTCAGATTCATATAATTACATAGAGGTTTGTCATTTAATTTTTGAAAGAAAGCAACATTTTATGTACATTGCAAAGTTATCTTGGGAGAAGCAATGGCTGGTGAGTTACAAATGGGAATAAAACTGAATTCAACATGTCTACCCATATTGGAGGAAAAAACTTCTGTTGTCATCCTCTCCTTTGAAGAAATCCATTGTGAATTGATTTCTTGTGTCACTTTAAACAGAAAAATAGAAATGTTAGAATCAGTAAATTTTTCAATTATATATTAATAAAAATAGAACTAACTAACATGTTCAAATTTTAAGGTCAATGTGGTTGCAGTAAGATTGAGATCTCTTCATATTTCAAAAATACTCATATTCACACTTGTATCTAAATCATTATGGCTAATATGAGGAGAGTTTAGGGAGAGGATGGGTTCTCTGAGAGAGTTTGTAGCAAGATGCATAATTGAGTGAAAATATGTAATCCATTCCAACAGAAATTTCAGAAACCCTGTGTTCAATGAGAAATGTATAAGGGGCAGAATTCAACTGTTCTTTGAGGATGCAATTTCTGGTGTCATCAGTGAATATAAATGTTAAAAAAATTGTTTCTAATAGGCAGCTTTTGGTAAGAATGGATATATTCTAGAATTTCAGGTACTTTCTGTTGTGTTCATATTGCTTCAAAAAATTTCCAAATGAATGTCTGTGTGTAGGCACAACATATACAACTTCACTTGAATGAGGAATTTTCATAGACACTGCTAATAATTTACATTTTAGTAATAGTTTGAAAGCAAAGACATGAATACATACATGAATTTAGAAATATAGTTGTTCACTCATGTTCATGCCAATGGTGTCCTTTTCAGTGTTGTACATGAAACCAGCAATGTGTTTAGAAAACACAGACACACTAAATACACCTGAGAAATATTTGAATTCTTGGTTAAGTTTCAATTCATACAAATCACCACATGTAGAAGGAGGGTTCTCTCTTCCTAAGAGACTGTAGAAATATAAATCAATGTCCAATCGATTTCACTCCTTCAAATAACCCCGTAGTACCATATTACTAATCTGATGAATTGGAATTGAATGTTAGTTGGCAAGATCTAATTTGTTCTAACACTGTGTTTCTCTGTATTTCAGACTAATTGGAGTGTTTTGAAAGCTTTCTTCTTCAGTATTAGGATTCCTGATATTGCCACAATAAACCAATGCTCTGTTTTTGTTTTTTTTTCTAGGTGATACATAATGAGGTGATTTTCATTTAATATCTGTGAAGGAATAAATAAATACGCAAATTAATTTATATTTTTCTAACATAAATCGTGACAAGGCCCTGGATCCAATGTGAAGACAACTTGGAGCAGTAGAATACACACTGTATTTAAGAATCAGACATAAGGACCTGAAACTTCAATCATTGAAACAAGGAAGAGATACTGAGAAGAGGGAAAATAGCCAAGCAGACATCTTCACCCTGAGACCTGCCCACAAATCCTGGTTTCTACATCCCTACAACATCCTGACATTGTCCAGTAGCTGATGTTTATCTTCAGAGCCAAAGGATTCTTAACAAGAACCTGCCATTGCATTAACTATATCATATCAAATCTAAGAAATGATTATTAAAAATTTTGTTGTGTTTAGAGTTTTTCCAGATTCAAATTGAGAACTGCATAAAAGTGACAATCTATGAATTATACTACAATGCTGTTTATGTTCTAGCTTCTATGATTTCCATGACAATTTGTTATAGACAATTAAATTCTCTTAATTGACAATATGGGACTACACAAAATGTGTGGAAAATCATCATCAAAATTAATAAGGCCATGTGGGCACCATGGAGATTTGAGATATAGGAACATGGCCAGAATTAAAGTAATGCTTGTCATCTGCAGTACTGTATCTGACATAATCTTAAGTACTCAAACTATTATGTTTCTTTATAACCTGTGCATGCATTCTCAACAACTGGCATTATATAAAAGGTTATGTGCAAATAATGTTCTAATCTTACAAAACCTTTCAAGGTGTAAGTCATATTTGGTGAGTGTATCAGAAACAAAATATATATTTTTCACAAGACATATTTTTATATTTCAAGGGGATAAAATACAGTTTTATCTATCAAATGAATTATTGGTCAGTGTTACATTCAGTCTCTGTTATAAAGCATGAAAATATGATATGAGTGTGACCAAATATTAAAGTAATAAAAATCTAAGGAGTTGGTTAATCTGTTACAATTCTTCCCTTACCAGAAATAGGAAATGAATACATTCCCCAGAATTCACATAAAACTTTTTGTTGTGCTGATGTGCGATTATAATATAAACACTTAGGTATTTTGTAAAGGAATACAGGACACCTGGGGCTGGTTGACAAGAAAGACTAACATACTCTGGAAATTGCTTTGAGGAAAAGGTCCACACTCAAAGAGAAAAAGAAAAAACATATCTGAGGAATTGCAAAGGAAGTTGCTCCACATAACTACCTTTCCACACAAATAGGAAAGAGCACCTGCATGCAGACACAGACACACATACACACACAGAAAAACCGTGAATGTATAACCAATTGCAGTTTAAACATTTTACTAATCCCTAAGTCAACTCAAATTATTATAAATAAATCAAGACTTATAAATGACACCTACATAATAACATATGTGTAGAATCAGGTTAAGATAATATTTTATCTGTGCATTGAATAAAAAAAGGCAAATATTGGATGTAGTTGCAGCCCAGCAGTTATGTTCCTATCTGAGAAGCAGAAGACTCTCAGTTCCAACAAAATCAGTAACGGCAATTGGAAAACCAATCCTGAAATTTTTGTGAAAACAGAATATCACTAAGCAACGAGAAATAACAGATGACAGATGTGCTATATACCAGAATTGTATAAAACTAGCAATGACAACTCACCTCCTCTCTTACACTATGTATCCAACTTAAGCACAGAAAACCATCTCAGTGATTATCACTGTTGAATTTTAAGAGAGAGACATCTCTTGACACTGTCATGGATGCAGTGCTACCTAGAAACATGCTATACTCCTGAAAAAGAGCAGATCCTGTTATTTATTTATTTATTTATTTTTATTTATTTACATCTAGGATTGAATGAATTTCAAAGTTAAATAATAATATTTACTATAAACACTGAAACTTTATACCAGATTTGTTAAAGTTTTATGTAAATGATGATGACATACAAATGAAACAATTAGAAATCCCTGATGAATCTTCATCAGATTTCATTAAGATTTTCTATATTCTATAGTCACCGTAAGAGATCTTTTTACATTTTTAATGCGTCAGAAATTAATACAAATTCAGCAATACTTTTCTTAATATTTCTGTTAATTGTTATGAATGTATTCTTAGTTCTTCACTGAATCACCGCTATTCTGTTTCTATGTAGAATTCTTTCTCCAGATGTGTACAGTTAGTGGACCTACTCTTTCGGCTTTCTCTGACTTTAATATTTAAAAGTAAATACTTACCTGAATTGTTCCCATTGAAGAATTTTCAGGTCATTGTGCAGCTCCTGACTTTGCAACCAACACTATTAAAGTGGGATGCAATCCAATCCTGAGATAAATATTCATAGAACTATGACCTCAAATACCTTCAGAAATGCAAACTTCATCTCATCTGCAATGACATTGACAGCACTTGCTTTGAGAGTTAAGTACTTTTCTAATGTTTTTATAGTTGCTAATTACAGAAGACATTATTGAATTTCTTGTATGTGTCTCCAGTGAAACAAAGTGTTTGGAAAGGCTTTCATGTTTTTATGATTCCTAATATCTATTATGAGAAAAGATGCACTGAATATCAAAGTCTCATGTGTTAGAGTCTCAGAAGAAAGTTTGAATATCTCTTTCACTGGGGCCAGTATTCTCTAGGTTCTTCTAAATAAACAAGTACATTGTTAACTTTTGGATCATGGTACTGTTTTCTTTTAGATTTATGAAACAAACACAGTCAGGAATTCTGGGATTTCCAGTTAAGCACAAATAAAAGGGAGAACATGCCATCGCATCCACACTAGAAATCATTCTCTTTTTTATCCTTTATGAACTGGGTGCAAATAACATAGAAATAATGATGTACATATGCTATGAATGTTTATAACTCCAGGAATGACTAGAATTCTGAACAAATGCCTATTATAGAGAAATCTGTCTTTGTAATCATTCCCCAAAAACGACCTCACTTTTATCCATTATATATCACAAGCCCCAGTATTTCCTTCTCCTGAAAGCACTGAATTGAAACTGAAGGAAGCTATAGTCATGTTTTACTGAAAAAATAAGATGCATTCCTTTTCTATCAATTAATGGAGGAACATAAATTAAAAGTTGAAAACTTATCATCTGTTCACTACCCATCTCCCTTTGAGGATTTTAGGCAAACATAGAAATGATAGAAATAAAATCCAGATGAGATGTCCATACATTCTACCAACCCGATATCCTTTTGTTTACAGATTTCTTGTGCTTAATTAAGTCCCTAAAATAAGTTAGAAAAATGAAAAACTGCTGGGGCTGATTAGTATGAGAAAATATAATTCTCATAATAGATTGAGTAGAAGGAGATATGGTAGAATCATGGAAAATAATTTGTGCTTTATAGAAAAATACTCCTGTCCTGATGGGGCACATTGTCTACCAATTGTTTATATCTCAGCTTGAGACACATCAGGTTTATAGATAGAATAAAGATATTTTTAGCACTTGTAGTTACAAAGGTCAATATTGTTCTGTGGTGAGGCTCACAGTTTTACCCTTTGAGGAAACACAATCTCTACAGATAGATGGTGTAAGTCAAATATGATGAGGGGCTGAGAGGCTCACAAAAACTCAAAATTGTTAAACCCTATCAATTTGGTAGATTCGGACTCTTTGGGTCTATCAGTCATTGTCTAGTCCTGGACCTCTAGCTATTTAAGACATCACAGAATTCAAAAAGAATAATTCAATTCTAGGGAAAGTAGCCTAAAAAAAAGCCTTTTAGCTGATAGTTCACGGGAGAGTTCATAGTTTAGGAAAAGGAACAAAATAAAGATGTCGCTGTGGTTGATGGGAGTAGGTCAAGAGAAGAGGTCTGGATGTTTGAAACAGGAGGTCTGAAAATGTGACCACACAGCAGAAGAGTCCAGAGTCCATAGTCCAGAGAAGAATGGTAGGTAAACATAGAACCTATGAACATATTTCTTTTATATGTTAAAGTAAATTTGAACAGTAACATTCTTTACCCATTATCCTATTGCTGCAAAATGATACCATGATCCAGGCAACATACAGTAAATAAAGTACTTAATAATAGGATGTTTGCTTATGCCTTCATAAGGTTAGTTCATTGTTATTGTGGTTAATTTGGTGGCAAGCAGACAGATACTGAAGAAGTAGCTGAGATTTACATGCTGATCTTCAGGCAGCAGGCATTAATAAAGAGAGAATAGTTTGGTGTAGACTGTTCTCTAACTCTGAGAATAGTCAGAGGTCTCAACACCTGCCACCACTGACATACTTCCTTCAACAAGTTTATACTCCTAAAAAATCATACCTCCTATTCTTTCTAAGTTGTACCTTTGGAGTAGTTCACCAATGTTGAGTTAAGTTTGTAAATATATGAGCTTATTGGGGTAATTTTTATTAAAATAACCTCACCATGTATTACCTTATTCATTTTAATTAAACATAAGATTGTCCATTACCGTACTAAATGAAATATCTATAAACACTGAAATATGCAATGTATACCTAATATCTTAAATATATGATAACTTTTGGTAAGCCATATAATGTTCAAAGTTTATATCACCTGATATGGGGATGTCTGCTTGGGAATCTTAGGTTGGAGAGCAAACCAAATTGCTCCTGACATTGGATGGTAGCTATAACTTATAGACATCCCAGCAGAGACATTTAGGACCAAGATGGATACAGGATCATATAGTTCTTAGATAATTATCTGTATAGAAGGGGAATGTAGACAGTGTAAGTATTTTAAACAAATACTTTAATCTATCACAAAGAAAAAAAGTACATGTGATCAGTACCACATGAATTTTATGTACTAAGACATGTGGCACTCCATGTTTAGAGAAACAAGTATTTTTACAATTAGCTTTATATTTTCCTGGTCTGAAAGTCATTCCAAACTCTCCACTCAAGTTTTTTCAACTGGACCATTCCTTCACAACCCACAAAGATCAACAACATGTGGCCTTTTATTCCAATGAAATAAGCAGCTTCTAAAGAACATTGTATGAAATTTGAAAGGTTAATTAAATAAAAGAAGGAAATGTTTGCAAAAATGTATCTTAATTTTATGTTACAGACTCAAATTATTTCATTGTAGTCTTAAATATCAAGATTAAGAAAATGAACAGTAATTTCTATATTGGCAGAAAATAATATTTAATATTTTTCCCTAGAGTAAAACCTTGAACATATATATGAAGGGTGATAGGTTTAGGATAGTATTCTTCTTATATATACATCATCCAATGCTTTTATATTTTATCATGCCTCAAAATTTTTCCATATTTCATTTCACAATTTTTTCAAAGTTCATCATCAAACTTTAATGAGTGGTCCATATGTTCTTTTCTGTTTTCCCTCTCCATCTGTTTCCAGCATGATCCAAATTTTTAGTGAGCTTTCTAGTGAAGTTTTTGTCTTAAAAGGTTTTAAGTCAGTTTTGATTTTTCTTCTACTATTTTTTAATTTTATTTTGCATATATTATAATGATTTCCCCTTTTTATTCTTCTGTTTTACTTTTACTCTTTTTTTTGGAGAGGAAAGGCTTTATTTGGCTTACATTTCCAAATCATTGTTTATTATGTACGGAAATCAGAACAGGAACTCAAACAGCACGGGAACCTGGAGGCGGGAACTGATGTAGAGACCATGGAAGGGTGTAGTTTTCTGGCTTGCTCCCTATGACTTGCCCCAGGAACAATGGGCTGGGCCCTTCCACATCAATCACTAATTAAGAAAATACACTTCAGACTTTTCTATAGCCTGGTCTAATGGAGGCATTTTCTTTTTTTTTTTTTTATTGATAAAAAAATTCTGCCTCCTCCCAGCCTCCCATTTCCCTTCCCCTCCTCCCACTCCTCTCCCCCTCCCTCTCCAGTCTGAAGAGCAGTCAGGGTTCCCTGCACTGTGGAAACTCTAAAGTCCTCCCCCTCTATCCTTGTCTAGGAAGGTGAACATCCAAACTGGCTAGGCTCCCACAAAGCCAGAACATGAAGTAGGATCAAAACCCAGTGCCATTGTCCTTGGCTTCTCAGCAGCCCTCATTGTCCGTCATATTCCGAGAGTCCGGTTTTATCCCATGCTTTTTCAGTCACAGTCCATCTGGCCTTGGTGAGCTCCCAATAGATCAGCCCCACTGTCTCCGTGGGTGGGTGCACCCCTTGTGGTCCTGACTTCTTTGCTCATGTTCTCCCTCCTTCTACTCCTCATTGGGACATTGGGAGCTCTTAGGGTTACTCATTTTCTTTGAGATGCTTAAACATACTTCTAATCATTCTTCTGTATTACTTGACTAGAAGTTCTTCCAGACCACTTTCATTAGAAATCATTACCATAGGATTAGTCATTTTTGGAAGGATTATGCTGAATTCATGTTGCTCTTTTTTTTCTGTGCAAGAACTTAAAAAGGATGAGTGTGTTGACTTTTCCTTTGATCCTAGCACTTTGGAGGTAGAGGCAGGCAATGAGTTTAAGGCTAGCCCAATCTATATATCTAGTCCCAGTCTAATTTGGTATAGTATTTATGCATCTGTACTGGCCTGCCCTAGGGGTCCGGTCATGTTACGTCTCTATCACAATTCTTCCTCTTTATATCACTTACTTTCTCACATCTGATATCATTGGGCCAGGTTCCTTATGCAATTTCCTTAGTTGATTTGACTGGTTCCTGTTATCAGTGTCATATGGGGAGATAATAGTCCCTGGCAGGCAGCTATCATTGTTTTGTATTTGTGGTAGATACAATAGCAGGAGAAATTTATTCAGCATCAGGCAATGCAGAGAAATTGTGAATTTTGTGAGTACAGAAGAGCAGGAAGTGGTGAACCCAGGACTTTAACTTGATTTGCAATATTTTAAGTAATTATTCATAGAAAAGGAACAAAGAAAAACATCCATGTACTGAATTGTACCCAAAGAAAATACTTAGGAGAGATGTGCACGGAATATTGTGTACAGGGTCCTAGACACAAAATGATTGGTGCTTTCCCCATTAGAAAAAAAAGGGAGAATGTGCACCAAGTCCTGGATAAACAGTGAGAATTGCTCGAAAAGGGAGAAATGTGATGTGGGATTCCCTCTGTATACTATGAATATGTTTTACTACCATTGGTTAATAAGAAGCTACTTTGGCCTATGACAGGGCAGAATATCAGTAGGTGGGAAAACAAAATTGAATGCAGGAAGAAGGAAGGTAGAGTCAGAGAGTACCCATATAACTGCCCAAGAAGCTGAATCTGAGGTCACAAACTTTAAACCTTGTAATAACATATAAAATAATAGAGTGGATTAATTTAAGATATAAGAGTTAGTTCATAAGAAGACTGAGGTAATAGGCCAAAGAGTATGTAACAAATATTAAGCCTCAAAATATTTTTTCATAAACAGACTCAGGAGTTAGTGAACAGACCCAGTGGGTAGAGGGGAAACTGGTTCAGGGAGACCAGCAGAATGGAGAATATTTGTAGTTACAGGTGTGAGTTCCATACATGGGTGTTCTGGCCACTGTAGGAAGGACAGACAGTTTCAGATAACTACAGATATAAACCTTGGTCTGAGGGATGTGGACCATGAGAAGTAAGTATCAAGTTTTTCTTTGTTCTTTGCCCAGTGGGGGATTCTAGGGTTCAGACTACCAGGATCTTGGGAATCCTGGATAGGTTGTTGGGTGAAAAGAGCATCCACATATATATTTTCATCTTCATGCCTCATGGAGTATCAGGAAGATCACTGGCAGATAGTTGGCAAGACTTTGCTGGATAACAAATGAAAATGAACCATGAGTAAAATCTTGCAGAGCTTATATGCCCAACATACTGTCTTGTTCATTTTTCTCTAGTTAGTTTTAATATCGTTGTTTTTAAAAAGTATGACTGAAAGCAACTTGATGAGGGAAGTGCTTATTTGGCTTATGCTTCCATATAGGCTTCATTATTAATTGAATTCAGGGACCCAAGCAAGACAGAAACCTGGAGGCAGGTGCTAATACAAAACCCATGAAGAAATGTTATTTACTGATTAAGACCTTATGGTTTGCTCAGCCTGCTTTCCAATAAACCACAGGGCCACAAGCCCGAAGGTTGTCCCACTCAAAATGAGTTGGACTCTTACCACCAATCTGTGACTCAGAATTCCTGATCCAAGCCAAAACTATGCAGAGAGTCAAACTCAGTTGCAGATGTCTGAAACAAAGGGTAACTTTAGCATACCTAGATTCTCTAGAATTATATTCATTAAGGAATGTAATTATTCAATGTTTACCACAATTCATTTGGACAGTTTTATGTTGGCATGACACAAGCTAACATCATCGGGGAAGAAGGATTGTCCATTATAGAAAAAATGCCCCAAAAAGATTGGCCTATAGGAAAGTTCAACAGGAATTTTCTAGATTAATGTTTGGTACAGGAGACCAAGCTCAAAAAGGAAGGAACCATCTATGGATTATAGGTCCTAGGTATTATCAAAAACGAAACTGAGCAAGCCATTTGGAGCAGGGCTTTAAGCAGCCTTCCTTCATGACCTCTGCATCAATTCCTGCCTCCAGAATCCTGAGTTGACTATCTGTTCTATCTTTCCCCAGAAAAGACCCAATGTAAAACTATAAGTTCCCTTTCTCCCCACAGTGCTTTTGCTCATGGAGTTCTATCTCAACAACTCAAAGACTACATATAACAGCTTTCAATCTGGAAATATTTGCTAAACATGACTTTTTTAATATTAGAAGTGAGTTGTTTATATTCTTAAGGTTTTTAAGGCCAAGATGTGCCCAGCTATGGGTCAAGAGACTTTACTGTGCCAACCTACAATCCCTCGCTTCTCTATTTTTATCACTGAGACATATAGAACTACACATGAGATGAAAATTGTTTTTCTGAAGGAAGTTGAGGTCAAAGACGTAAGAAACTTTATCTCAGCGTTGGACAGCCTCTTTCATTCATAGTGTGGCCTCTGTTATCAGGAGCTTCACACTGAACTGAGAGATCTACAGAGGGAAAAGTTGCTGTTACTCCACATCCTCTCCAGCATAGGTTATCATTGGTGTTTTTGATTTTAGCCATTCTGACAGGTGTTAAGATGGTATCTCAAAGTTAAGTTTTGATTTGCATTTCCCTAATCACTAAGGAGGTTGAAAATGACTTTAAGTGTCTTTTGGCCATTTGAACTTCATATGATGAGAATTCTCTTTTCAGTTCAGTACTAAATTTTTTATTTGGTGGGAATGTAAGCTTGTACAGCCTCTTTGGATGTCAGTGTGGCAATTTCTCAGACTAAGGTTGAGGTAAGAGCCAGTGGCCAGCTATTTTACTTTTTGAATCTTCAGGATGAACAGCAAGTACCACTGACCATCTGTTGACTGGCCTCAAGGGCAGCAAATGGCTTGTTTTCACAGACTGTCATGGAAGCTGGCTGAGCACATAGAGCATGAGCAACAGAAACTTTCTGCTGCCATCTTGGCTCCAGAAGAGAACATAAAAGTGTTCCACAATATTCTCAAGCTAGCTTACACAAAGACATCAAAATCTATATTAAGGTTGATTCTATTGCTGTTCAAGTAACCTCAGCAGGGAGAAAAAATATTATTGTGGCAATCTGTCTTTCCAAATGACATTTACTATGCTTCTGACATTGAAGCAACCTTCCTGGTGGATGAGAACCAGTTCACCTTAACCAATGCAAACCAAAGCACATCACTTACCTTTATGAACCAGGAGTGTGAAACCATTGTCCAGTCTATCATTCATATCAGGATACACTGGGAGTCTACTGTCTTGTGCCCAATGATAGTCCTTTTGGCATTTAGGGCATTAGGTCTTTGGAAGAGCACTGGGGCAATTACTATGTAAGTGGCCAGACTGTACACATCCCCAGCAAGTACAGTCTGACAGGGCTCAGTTACCATCCTTGTCAAGTTTGGCATTGACCAAGGCATTGATGGAAACTATAAGGACAAAAATGGGCCCATTTTGTGTGTCAATATCATGGGAGGCCAATACCCACATACGAATATCTTTATTTCTAACAGGTGTGATGACATTAGGGTTGAAGGTGCTGAGCCCCACCCAGGTTAGCTGTTTAATAACAATATCCGTGGTGGGGCCAGATGGGATGTGATTTTTAACAGCACTGGTGACATGGGTCAAATATTCAGGAAATAATTTTGCAGCCTGATGGACAAGATTATGAAAACTGTCTAAACTGTCCTGGGACATTCAAAGTTTGAGAACCTAGAATGCTAAGTCAGACACTTTCTGTAAATAGGGATGTAGGCCAATCAAAGATTATAAGACAAAATTAGTGTATTGTCCACAGCCAGTTAGCATGTTGAAGGTAATATTAAGACAAAAGTACAAATTTATATAGGCTCAGGTCTCTGCTCATCATCATAAGCTGAATGCCATTGGAGGAAAACTGAGGGGTCAAGAACTGTCTTCAACATGGAATACCATTCATAATGGATTTCAAGCTCAAAATAGGGAGAACTGGGGTAGTATCGATTACACATGTACACTCCTACATGGATCAGGGCCTGCTCCTAGAACTGCTGCCACTGGGAGGGCACACAGCTGACAAGGACATCACTGGTACTTCCAAACTCCATAAACATGGGATGCACCAGAAGTGATCAAGCATATCAAAAATGGACTGGAACCACAGACATAGCACTGACTCTTCTCATTCAGGGACAAACACAGGTGCTTGGCTTTGCCCTGGAATTTGAATGTAAGACATATTCACCATGTCTTTCTCACTGTGATGACTTACCAGGAAGACACCATGGAAGCAGTGCCTCCTTCCAGCACTAATTGGGCAGCCTTAAGTTGAGAGAGCATGCCATGGAACCAAGGACATTCTGAGAGAGGCTGATCCCTGTCAGTACCCTCTGACTCCCCCTGGAAAAAGAATGACCCTATACCTACTTCTGAAGTATCCAGGGGAAGGTAGGTGTTGAGAAGGGATGAATTGCCCCTGCTGAGGGACCATCTTCAATGAGAATGCAAGGATACAATTCCAGAGGAAGCAGTTCCATTGAGTCCAAGTGACAATGGAGGCAGAACTAAGGGAGAAGGATGTTGACAGCCAATTGGAAAGTCCTGCATTAGCCCCATGACAAGCGGTCGTTACTCCCATTGTATAGTCACATGCTGCTTGTTCATTTCTGGCTGCTGAGACCTGAAATAGGCACACAGAAACTTCATTAATTAAATCTCTACTTGGCCAATTATCTTATGCATATTTCTAGCTAGCTATAGTATCCTAAACTAACCCATTTCCATTAATCTATGCATCACAACAATGTCATGGCCCACTGGCAAAGTTTCAGTGGGCTCAGTGGAGGTGTTTGTCTTCTGCATCAGCTACATGGCTTCTCTTTGTCTCTACCTACTATATATCTCTGCTTGTATTTCCTGCCTTGTTTTAGTCTGTTAAGTCATTCGCTTTATTCATTAACCAATAAAAGCAGCTTTATTTATTAACCAATAAAAGCAGCTTTATTCATTAACCAATAAAAGCAAAACATATACAAAATGACTTCCCATACCACTTCCCCTTTTCTGTTTAAATAAAAAGGAAGAGTTTAATTTTAACATAGTAAAATTACACATAACAAAACAGGTGTTAAGCAAGAATTACAGTTACAATATTTATATCTATATCATCATCTTTTATCATAACTAAGGAAAAGTATAAATATAACTATCTATTCTTCAGCTCCAGAGGAATGAGGCATACCACTGAGCACCAGCTGAATTCACATAAAACCTGAGAGACCTTGGAAAGGAATTCTAGACAAAAACAAAACAAAACAAAGATTAGCCACATTTTTTTCTGTATGGGCTCTGTTTGCTCATGGTGAGCAGGGGTGTCACAGTTCCTTTAAAAGAGGTGCAGTAAAAATTGTGCAGTTTCTTTAAAAATGGCACCTTCCTAGTGTTCCAGCACAAACAGCTCTGATTCTTCCAGGAGGTTCAGCTATGAAACATTTAAATGGGGTTTGTAAGCAGTGTGTTACAAACTACTCAATGGCACAACACAGACCCACCACATACCTGGAACTGGGGAAATGTGCATGGCTGTCAGAGGCAGTGAACATGCTCTATCATGTTGGACTGGGTGCAATCAACAGGCAGGACCATCGAGCTGGTCCTAACCATGCCCACTTAGCATTTAAAAAAGAAATACTCCTGGTCAGAAAATAATTGCAAGCATGCAATAAAGACATATTCAGGCAGAAATAATCCTCTAAACAAGAGTGTTAGAAAAATGTATGTAGGCTTGAGAGAGAGAAAAAAAGAATACAGACAGTTATAAAAGGAAGTAAATGGTTTTAAAAAAAATTAAATTAAGTCTTTAAAGAGACAGTACAGATAGTCATAAATTAAAGGAGTAAAGAAAAAATAGCCATGTAAAGATGGAATATATACAGAGAGTCTGGATTATGCATATTATTGTGTTTTCTTTGAACTTTTTGACTGCAGAGAGACATATGATTTTGGGGACTGCTAAGCTAAACCAATATATATGTTTTTAAAATATATATTGACTTCAAAATTTGGGACTAAAAATATGTTGCTTTGGAAAAGAAGTTCTGCTTTTGTTTCCACAGAGGATGGGAATCTGTGGATTCCCTACAGACTAAAGTGGTTCAATGGAACAAGACTTCCCAAAAGGTCTCCATGAACACCCCCCCAAATTACTTTGCCCAACAAAAATCAGGAAAAGGTTTGGAAAGAACTATGTCCAAATTCCCAAATATTGTTTATTAATGTTTATTTACACTTAAAGGGGGATATACTATAAAGATGATGGATCTTGGTTTATTGATAAAAATTTAAGGTCAGTTTTGTTAAATGTATATTTCTACTCTTGATTAAGGTATTGTGTTTGTTCAGCCCATTTAAAAATGTAAAGTATAATTAAGTACAGGTTAATAGAAAGTCATTTATAATAGTCAAACTTGTAGTCATGTTAGTTAAGTTTTCTAGATATATAGAGATATAATTCAGCTAGATAGCTATTCTTCAAATTTTTCAAAGATTAACAGAATATGGCATTTAAAATGTTTTATAAACTTAGAACTTTTCATAAAAATAAACACATCTGCTCCTGGCAACACCAGTCTACTTATAAAGGATGATAGGCATCTAAGAGGCTCCTTACGGAATTTGTTAGCCATTTGGTCAAGAAACTGCTCTTGTCTGGACTGCTTGATGTTATGCTGTATGAATGGACATGCAGGGTCCACAGATAGATGACTGCTGAACTTGCCAAAAGGTGAGATGGTCCTTCTGGGTTCCTGATTCATGAAAGAGTCTTCCAGACATTTACAAGACACAGAGGAATGTGAATGATAATATAGGCAGGACTGTTTTTGAAATTTCCTGCTTCGTGGAAAAGTCTGGTAGATGCTATCAGCATTTAGGCTGAGGATGGATGCCACAACATTACAGAAAAACTTAGAGTGACTGTCCAGGCAGTAAGTTATCTCTGCCAATTTTAAGGTTTTAGATGTTTCTTAGAATGCATTTCCTGTTTACTTAGGTAATATGTCCTTTCTGGGGTCTTTGATGGGGTTGAAGAATAGATGGTTATAATTATAGTTTTCTTAGTTATGATAAAAGATAAAAAAGCTATAAATATTGTAACTCTAATTATTACTTGAATCCTGCTTGGTTATATGTAATTTTACTATTTTAAACATTATTGGGTACCAGTAGCAGATCCTAGATGGGTAGACTCTCTGAGTGATTCAGGCAGGGCAACACCAGGATGTCTGTGTTATCCTTTGTGAAGAAGGAGGTTTCAGGGGCGAGAGGAATGGTCATGGGATGGAGGCTGATACCAGGGCAGAGTCCTGGGCTTAGGAGCTCCTGGATGTCAGACACCAGGCCTTCACATTAAATGCATCAGTTGTCTCCAGAATGTACTCTGAAGGAAATTCTATCTTAACCACAATGTGTTCTCCCTGTCAGGCATCTCTAGGCCCATGACTGTGAGGATATCAGTGATAGTAGAAAAGGGAATGTTGAGTGTGGGCCAGGATGTCTTGGGTGGTATGAAGAACTCCAAGTGATATCCTCTTCCTCTTTCTTCACTTTAGCACAGTAGGTGACACTTCTGCCACTGAGATTGCCCTCCTCCCCATGTGGTCATCCTAATGGCCCCTCTTCCACAACCCACTTCTGCTGGTTCAGAGAAAGCTTCTACAGCCCCCACAAAACTGAAAAGCTCCTCTCTGTACCCTTACTGTTCCATCTTTCATGGTTTCTATGGCTCAGTCTCAGCCTTTCAAAGTGGTGAGTCTGTCTTTCCCCAGGGGATGTGCTATCACTAGCTAGTCCTCTACCAACTATCCCAGCACTGCCAGAGGAGTTGGAATAGCTGTTTCTACCTAGGACTGATGGCCTGATGGGCCCAGCTGGGATGAAATTATCAAGCAACTTTCATCACTGCAGGATGCCTCGTGCAGACACTCTGAGTGACCCAATGAAAGCAAGGAAAAGCATTTCTTGAGGTTGACTTTGAGGTCCTTGTAGAGGAGTAAGAGAGTGAGGAAAGAAGAGGGCCAGCTAGGTCTTCAGAAGAGAGAGATGGACCCAACACACTAGGGGACTGCCCACCTTTCAGCTGTCAAAGGACAAGTCATGTTGTTGTGCAATCTCTACCCTAGAGTTCAGTGGGGCCAAGACATCTGGGGAGAGAGAGTCTGAGGCCTGGGCCAACTCAGCTTTTAAGTGCTGCATGAAGAGCTCAGCAAAATGTCCAGAAAAGGCAGCTTCTGCCCCAGGATCTGCATATTGTTGGTGGAAGGCAAGGTAGAGGCAAAAGCAGTGGTCAAGATACAGGGCAGCAGCCCTCTCATGGAACTCACATAACTATTGACAAATTTGAAGAAGGGGTTTTGGCATTGCTGGCGGAGAAGGGAACGCCCTATCCTCCTCGGAAGGGGCACCATTCATGATGGGCCCCAAGAGGACCCTATGATGAGGGGCAGCAAAGAACAAAACAGCCAGAAGACACAGGGTGAGCAGCAACAACTCATCTCGCTCCACATGTTCAACTCCAGGGTCAAAGAAGTGGAAGTAGCCACTGTCTGAGGAGAATATTCCAATCCCAGAAGGGAAAGGATAGTCAACCACAGTTGAATGGCCAGAGCATTTCTGTGTATTAAAGTATCAGCCACCACCCCAATGGCCTTTAATTGATGGTCATGTAATCGGATTAGTTGAGAAGAGATACTAAGAGAGGAAGTTCAACAATTTACACTCCAAAGAGTAGTTGGAACTCCCCATAAAGCAAGAGAGCCTTCAGACAATCCCAGAGAGTGGTCCTGGGCAAAAGTTGTCAATTGATCACAGGCCACAAAGTAACCATGCAAGGACAGGGACAGAAGGGAAAGTAGTGTTCATGGATCGAGTATGTTGCTTATAGTAAGGAACTTCCAGTTAGGCCATGGTCGTTTGCTCACAAAGTGTCTCTGAGAGAAAATAACCTGTTGGAGGATCTTATATTTATTTATTTATTTATTTATTAAAGATTTTTGTCTCTTCCCCGCCACTGCCTCCCATTTCCCTCCCCCTCCCCCAACCAAGTCCCCCTCCCTCGAAAGCCCAAAGAGCAATCAGGGTTCCCTGCCCTGTGGGAAGTCCAAGGATCTCCCACCTCCATCCAGGTCTAGTAAGGTGAGCATCCAAACTGCCTAGGCTCCCACAAAGCCAGTTTGTGCAGTAGGATCAAAAACCCATTGCCATTGTTCTTGAGTTCTCAGTAGTCCTCATTGTCTGCTATGTTCAGCGAGTCCGGTTTTATCCCATGTTTTTTCAGACACGGGCCAGCTGGCATTGTTGAGTTCCCAATAGAACATCCCCATTGTCTCAGTGTGTGGGTGCACCCCTCGCGGTCCTGTGTTCCTTGCTCGTGCTCTCTCTCCATCTGCTCCTGATTTGGACCTTGAGATTTCAGTCTGGTGCTCCAATGTGGGTCTCTGTCTCTGTTGGAGGATCTTTAATTGATTCTACCTCCTGGGTGGTTAGTCCTTATATAGAGGTACCAGGATGAACTGAGTCACTGGGGAGATCCCTAACCAGAAAGACAAAAAGAAAATGTACAGATCGGAAAGAAAGCCCCAAATCACCAAGGGCTTAGAAAATGAAATTAGGGGTCAACTCACTGGAAAAAAGTCAAAGGGGGAAAACTCAAGATGTCAGCAGAGAGTTGGAATGGGGATAGCAGCTGGGGCAACAAACAAAAATGAAAAATGTCAAAAAGAAGTTAAGGAGGACCCAGAAATCAAGCAAAAGAAATGACCCATCCACATTGTGTGTCAGTTGTTGCTGGCTTGCTTCTGCTGCCTGTTGTGTGATCGGTGGTTCCCAGGGGAAGGGTATGAGAAGACATGGAGGCAACGAAGAAGACTCTGAGAGATTAAATACAGAAACTCTTTATTGTAAAAAGGTCAAGGGTTTTCATAGGCTTAGGGAAATTAAGCTGTCATAGGAACGTTTGTGGTTGGTCCTTTTGAAACTGGTGATTGCTACTGGTGTGTTGTGATTGACTTGGAGTGTGCGTCATTAGTTACCATGCTTTTGGACTCCTGACAGGCTGTTTGGCAATTTTGTTTATTCATTGTGAGTTTACATGAGCTTGCTTGTGCTTATGCTCTTTCCCTGCCTCAGTCTTTAATTCCCTTATTCTTGAAATATCCACTCCAATATAATATTTTCCATCTGCGTCAGAATCCCTGAAGGAGATTCACTAGAGCATTATGTAACAAGGATGCAGTTAAGCCTTGGATCCAAATGATCCACATGTCCTTCACATATATTCGTTTCTGACAGAGCGAACTCTTCTTCAGCTTCAGCAGATAATACTCCGGGACTATTTAGGTCCATTTCCCCTTCTAGAGTCTTGCCCAAAATTTTTAGGTCATATCTGTTTAAAGCAATACTGGGATTTAAATGGCAAATCTCACATAGCAAATTTTGAAAGTCATTAAGAGTCCTCAATAGATTTCTTCTGATCTTCTAATTTTCTGTAGACATATTATATACACTAAGTAATTAATAGAGTCTGCTCTTTTTATTTTTTTCAGAAGTAATTTGTAATCCCAGTGAGGCTAATTTTTTTTCATTTCTCCAAACAGTTTTTCTAAAGTGGCTTCCTTATATGGTATTTTCCATATAATGGTAAATTATAGATTTACTATTATTACCGTATTTTTAAAACTGCCTCAGTTATGGGGAGTGCATGTCATAAGAAACCTACTCCTTCCTTAATATCTTTTAAATCTTTCATAAGTATAGGCTCTCATTTATATTCTGCATATCCTTATGGGTAGTTAGTGTTTGCTCGCTTTTCAAATCAAATAATAGTATAGATCATGACAGGGTAAGTAGCTACAATAGCTACAACCTTTAGCATGGCATCTCTGACTCTGACAGGTACTGAAGGTAGTCTAATCCCTTCTGTATGTGCCCCAACTACTTGTTTACCGATTTTAACATCTTAGGCTTACAATCTATTTATCACTGTTTTTGTACAGTGAAACTTCCGGATTTGTAAATGATTCCATCGATTTCATTAGATCAATCTTGTTCTTTCTTCTCATCCACATATGATTCTCTTGATTTCATTCTTTTCACCAATGCTACCTTCTTATCCTTGGAAATTGCCTGGATGGCATGCAAATTGCCTTTCAAAAGCAATGTTCTAACTGCTAATCTATCATAATCCTTTGAAAGAATTTTGTCTGTTAATAGTTCCTTTCCACGTTCTATGGAGTGAATGCTTGTCAAATTATGATTATTATTTTCAATCGAATGAATCCTTTTGAATAATTTATCATTTCCATTCTGTAAAGTTTGTAACATTTCCATAAGTTTCTCATTCATAGCTCTATTTTCAAAACATTTTTAAAGATAAAATATGAATTTCCAAGCTAATAGCAACTCTGACTAAGAATGTATATGTCCCTGGTAGGTCACATATGTCTTCTAAAATTCCATCCACAGTAGAAACAAAATCTTTTTTAAATTCCTCGATGGTGATAATATCCTTCATTTTCTTGGGAGTGATTTAAAATTGTAAAATTATTTACTTATTTCTTTAACAGTCAATCTTATATCTAGTTATCAAATAACTTACCACCAATAAAATTCTCAAAAAATTGTCACAGATGTAATACAAATGATTGACCAGAAGGTGGAGACGGTGTTCAGGAGGAAGCAGCAGAGAATTTATGGTGTACTATCAATGTTGGCCAGTTGGTTGTACCACCCTAGCAGTTCCAGGGACGCTTGTATCCAATATTGGCTAACCTGTAATTTCTTACACAAAACTAAACAAACAAGAATTTTTTTTTTTTGAGAGAGAGAGAAGCAAAGAGCATCTGAAAGTTCCTGGTAGACAGACACAACAAGGAGGCCCTGTGTGCAGCACAGAGCTGAGGCAGGCTGGGCCTGTAACTGGCTTGTGGGCACACAACATCTCTGGGCTAGAGCAGCATGAGGAAGCGGGCAGGGAGCTTCAGCAGTGGCATTTGCAGCAGCTTGACCAGAGTGGTCCATTAGGTCGAGTAAACACATGGTGGTTAATGGAGCCAGGTGGAGAGGAAGAGGCAGACATTGGGTCCTGGATGGACACAGGCAGGAGAAGTTGGGGAGAATCTGGCACCAAGGCAAGCCTGTATCAAGTACACATGCGTTTAGGGAAAGCTACAGCAGCTGGCGAACATAGCAGGGAGTCAGATATGGCCCCTTTGACCAAGTGAGCCCATGGTGCCTTGTGGATTTCTGGCCTAATCAGAGAATTCCTAGTAGCCTGCGTGGGGTGGGGTAGGGCAGTTATATAGGTAGACCGCCTATGCCCCCGTTGGGCAACTTGTTCCAGTTGAGCTATTAGTGTTCTGCCCGCCTAGGCATCAGATAGTGTGTTCTCACATTGTGGTAAATAAAACTGATATATTAAAGGTCTGCAAGGAAAAGAGACAAACTTACAAATACAGGGAAAGTGTCGAAGCTGTCGTTAATCCCACACTGTCTCCTGTCCTGGATCTCCCCTCATACTAAGTGAGAGACAAAGGAAGAGAGCGAGCATGCTTTCACTTGTAGCTTATCAATAGACACCTAGCAGCTTAAACCATGACAATTGGGCTAGTCCCCCAAAAGCTAATTGGCAGAGTGGATTTCCACAACAGTTATGTGACTGTAAATCATGTCTAGAAATTTCAGTTTAGTAGGAGATAGCCATGGGCAGCAGACATCTTTCCCAGTACAGCTCCCATGAATGAAGTCTGCTGTCTATATGGTTGTATACAAACTTACTATATATGGACCCAGGTTTAAAATCTGTCTAGAGACCAAGGATGTCCTCTAGTTGAGCAGCCAAGCAAGATGTGACTTTCATATTGTCAAAATTACACCCCAAATTTTCAGCCAGTAGATGTCATGAGAAACAACCATTTGAAAAGGAAACTGCAGAAAATGAAACCCTTAGAAGGCACGAAAAGACTCAAATGACGCTACTACCAAAGTCATCCTCTGATAGTTTTCTGTTATCAGTTTTGTAAGCAGTTAAAGACAATTTTTATGTTTTCTCTTCTTCTCAGGACTTGCTTTGTGGAAATAATTATATTAACAAAATCTACAAAATAGTCAATGACAATCAGTGTACAGTTGGGCACACAGAGTCATGATACAGGGTAGCTGGGGGAGGTCATAGTAAGAATGCAGCTTGGGGAATGAGGGAAGAGGAAGCATGAAGTGGTGTGCAGTGTCTGAACCTTTGTTAGAAGTAGTCAAATAAGAAGAGAAAATGACCAAGAGAGAGAAAGTATTTTGCATGTTTTCACAGAGCTCAACATGACATATGTTTAAGAGGGGAACATAGTGAAGAACTGCAAATATGTTAAGTGAATGTGGCCAGTACCACAAGGGTGATAATGTATTGCTCCACAGTTGGGCTTTCAAAGTGAGTGAAGTGTTATAGTGAGCAATAAATTTTATGGTAGAGTGAAAAAGAATCCAGAAATACAGAGAGATATCTAATGAATCAACTCATTCTCAATATTTAAGGAAAATTAGAATAAAGCTAAATGAGGTTAATGTTATTAAGAGACCTTTTTGGTAAACAAATATTTTTCTCTGTCTTCTTTCACTAACTTAAGCTTCTGAGAAATAAGACCCAAAGAGTGACAGCTGTTAAACAATTGTCTCATTCTACACAGTCCCGAGGTGCTACTATTTTAAGAGATTCCCTGTCTACATGAGGGATGGTTACTGTAGATCCTGTATGCATCAGTAATTTCACAGACACCTTAAGAAAGTTTTCTCCAGAAGGAAATGACAATGTCACTATGACTGCTAGTGAGTCCACAGGATTCCACTTAAAAATGCCTTACACCATCTCACATCTCTAGCCACGAGCTTGTGGGAAATACCCTTTCAGCCAAAACCTAACCTGATCCTGTCTTCAACTGTGCTTCCTCATGGTGCCTCAGCTTCTTGAACCTTGTCATAGGTATCCTCAACATGGTTCATGAGCAGGAGTGCAACACCCCTAGTGACCCACTACAAAGCTTTTGATCCAAAGGCACATCATCCTAGGAAACCTTTCTGTTTGGTTGTGCTGGTTACAGGAATTGATGCTAGCCAAGAGGTGGTAGCACATGCATTTAATCCCACTACTAGGGAGACAGAGACACATGGATGTTTATGAGTTCATGGCCAGCTTGATTTACACAGTTAGCTTCAAGACAGCCATGGCTACACATGAACAAAAGAAAACTATCAAAATATATTACTGGAAGTACTGTGAGTAACAACTTCATTATTCACTAAATAACAGGTTATTGCCTACACAGCTGTATAATCATACAGTTCATCTTGATGTGCCTAATTGTGGCCGCCTTCGGTGGGTCACTAGTCTAGGGGTTCGGAGGGGCACTGCCTGGAATAGAATGGGCTAAGACAGAAGGAGGATACTAAGCAGATTTTGTCAAAGTCTCGTTTATTAGGGTCCTGGTTACTGCTTATATAGCCCCTGAATGAGGGACTTTGGGGGCAGGGGACCAGGATCTTGCCACATGGTCCAGGCCACGTGGTTCAGGTTCATCAGGTTCATCACGTAGGCCAGGAGGTTACGTCCGGTCAGGTAGGCCAAGAAGTCACAAGTTGCCACACCTAGTTCCCTGGATAACTGGAATGTGGGGAGGGTTCCGCTAACAGATAACAGCTAATTGGGTGTGGGGCAGGTTTTGTCAATAGAAGGATTCTTAACACAATTATAGGTGTGGGGTTCTCTGCAGACTCCCCAGGGTGATGGTTCCTGTAATGATTTTTAGGGGGGAAAAGGCTCCTAACACCTAATAAAGGGATTTTTTTCTTTTCTTTTCATTGTTTGGTCTTGCAATTGCTCTCCTTGATTGTCTTCTATACAAATAGTGTACAGAATGCTTCCTGAAGAACACAAAAGAACCTGTACTGAAGCTCATGGCTGCAGTAAACTATACAAGTCCAGGCCAGTAGCAGTAAGGATTCAAGAATTTTTGATGTAAACTCAAATAGATGATACTGAAGAAGAGGGGACATCATGAAGAATCAATATTTCAAACTCAGATTATTGTGGGAGGTGAAAAGAGCTCAAGTGTTTAAGTCTGATGTTCTCTCTAGAATGACCTATGTATCATGATCTATTCTACCCATCAAGACCCACATTCTAAAAATTCCATGGCTTTCCTGCCAGTCCTATCATCAAGGACATAATAGTGGAAAATATGAGATGCTTTGGTAGATATTTGCTATCCACAATTTATGAATAAAGATGAAAAGCATAGAACTGGGGAGAACAAACAAGAAGTGAAATTAACTAGGGAAACATTGAGCATCAGATGGATTAAGAGACCTGTACAATAGGGCAGTGACTATAATGAGAAGTGGTTCAAGTTTCCGGGATTAAGGAACAGGGTCATTGATTATTTTTATAAAGATTTAAAGTACCTGAAAGTTGAGCATATAGGCTTCCATTGTTGTTTGTCATGGAGAAGACAAGCATTCTAAACACACACATAACACACACACACACACACACACACACATATATGTGTGTTATGTGTGTGTGTTGTGTATGTATGTATGTAGCAGATACAGTGCAGGAGAAGAAGTGATACCTGCTTTATTTTTGAGATTACTGAAGATGAAGAGGTTCAAGGTGGTAGTTCTATAAAGCAGTTATAGAAGAAATGCTCCTGGAAGAAGACAGGATAGAGTGTACACACAGACTAAGAGTCAGCAGAATTGTGGCAGTATTTCCATGAGTAATTGGATGGAGGGTGGTATGTGTTGAACCATTTATTCCATGGGAAACTGATTCTTTTGGACAGGAAACTAGCTAAATTGTAGTTGTTAAGTTATTTGGCAAAGCACCTCCTCTGAATACAGTTCTGTCTCTGCTTGGCCACTGAGGTCTGGGGCCTGGCATCAATATTCTTTTGTATCATAGGTGAGTTATCATGGATAGCAACCTAAACATTTAATCTTCCTGCTAGAAAACGTTCATTTGTATATCAGTACCACAGTGAGACATTCTATTTCAAACAGTCACTACACTGTATGAAAAATTTTAACACTATTTTGTTTTGTGTATACCCTTAGCCAAACTTAATAGAAAATATTTCATTAAAGTACCCAGAGTTTCAGCATGGGGGAAAATTGACCAATGAAGAAAGGTCTGGTAAGAATCCATGTTGGAATGTGTATTCTGGGGTATCAATAGATGTAGTGCAAATACTGCCAAAAAGACTTCTTGTTCTGTGAGATAAGGTACAGAAGAAAAAGGTGTTCAGAACCTCATATAGTAAAAAAATGTGATGATATCTTCTTTGATTACGCATGTGAAAGTGGAAACTATGTTTACAATTTTCTCTTCAGCACAGGATTGAAAGACCCCCAGTAACTCACGAGAGACCATCCTTGCTGCAATCACAAGAGGTTTATTTGATGGGACAGGAACCAGTGCACTGGGGCCGAGACTCATAACCCACACAAGGGAGGAGTTCGACTATGAGTACCTGGGAGAAGGGGTTTTAAAGGGAAGACACCACAACCCAGTAAAGCAAGTCATTGAAAATTCCAAAAATACCAGTGATAGTTACAAGGGGGTAAATCCCTGTTTCTCAAGATTATTCTCAAGATTACAATCTAGAGGCAGAGGGAACCCGGTCGCGGAGGCGGATGGAACCCTGTAGTGGAGGCGGACGGAGGAAGCCCCCCGAAGCCGGTGGGGACCGGCTACATCCCAAGCGGCAGCAGAGGACGCAGGTGACGGGAACTGTCATGGCAGCAGATGCAGGCTACAGAGACCGCGCGCAACACCAAGAGCAGATTGCCCCACTACAATTAAAGCAAAGAGGTAGGCCTTTGGTTGGCAAGATCCCTAGCAAGGAAGGAGCCAGGCCCTGTTCCTGAAGACCCTTCTGAGGGGAGACATGGAACTTGGCCCCTGGCTGGAGCCAGGAAATAGGGTGACAGCGTTTTGTAAGAGGAGCCCCTGGCCAACAGGGAAACCTGATCCGGTTGCAAAAGACCCATTAGATAGACTAATAGGAGGAGATGGGCAGGCACCAAGGCAAAAATTCACCCAATAATCTGAAAAACAACATGAAAACCCCAGAACACAATGATCTTACAACAGAAGAACTTGACACCCTAATACAGAAGAAGTGGAAAAAATTGACTTTATGAAAGCAATAGAGTCTATTAAACAACATGTGAAAAACGCCCTTATAGAAATGGATGAGAAGTATAACCAAAAGTTTGAAGAAATGAGAAAATACATCCATGATACCCTGGGAAACCAAAAAAAATGATCAAACAGGTACAGGATACCCTGGGAAACCAAGAAAAAACGATCAAACAGGTAAAGGAAACAGTTCAAGAATTGAAAACGGAATTGGAAGCAAGGAAGAAAAAACAAGCTGAGCACCAGCTGGATATGGAAAATCCAGGTCAACAAGCAGAGCCCACAGAAACAAGCACAATCAATAGAATACAAGAAATAGAAGAAAGAATCTCAGATTCTGAGGACACCATAGAGAAAATAAACACACTGACCAAAGAAAACAGCAAAGCCAACAAATTCTCATCACAAAACATGCAGGAAATATGGGACACAATAAAAAGACCAAACATAAGAATAATAAGAATAGAAGAAGGAGAAGAGTCACAGCTCAAAGGCCCAGAAAATATTCATAACAAAATTATGGAAGAAAACTTCCCCAACATAAAGAAAGATATTCCTTTTAATATTCAAGAGGCATACAGAACACCAAGCAGATTGGATCAAAGAAAATCATCCCCTCGCCATATAATAATCAAAACACAGAATATACAGGTTAAAGAAAGGATATTAAGAGCTGCAAAGGAAAAAGGCCAAGTAACTTATAAAGGTAAACCGATAAGACTTACACCTGACTTCTCTATGGAAACCATGAAAGCCAGGAGGTCCTGGATAGAGGTACTGCAGAAGCTAAGAGACCATGGATGCAAACCAAAACTACTATACCCAGCCAAGCTAGTGTTCACTATCAATGGAGAAAACAAGACATTCCAGGATAAGAACAAATTTAAGCAATACGTAGCCACAAATCCAGCCCTACAGAAGATAATAGAAGGAAAATCACAACCCAAGGAATCCAACATGGCTAACACTGCCTACAAGAACTCAGGCACCTAGAGACCCTTCACCAGCACAACTCAAAGAAGGGAGACACAGAAACTCTACTACCAAAAACAATAAGAATAACTGGAGTAAACAACCACTGGTCATTAATATCACTTAATATTAATGGTCTCAATTCACCTATAAAAAGGCACAGGCTAAGAGACTGGATACGAAAACAGGATCCAACATTCTGCTGTTTGCAAGAAACGCATCTCAACCACAAAGACAGGCATCTACTCAGAGTAAAGGGTTGGTAAAAGGTCTTTCAAGCAAATGGTCCTAAGAAAAAAGCAGGTGTGGCCATATTAATTTCTAACAAAACTGACTTCAAACTAAAATCAATCAGAAGAGATCGAGATGGACACTTTATACTTATAACAGGAACAAGTCATCAGGATGACGTATCAATCCTGAATAGCTACGCCCCTAATACAAAAGCACCCACTTATCTAAAAGAAATATTACTAGAACTGAAGACAGAAAATAAACCACACACACTAGTAGTAGGAGACTTCAATACACCTCTCTTTCCAATGGACAGGTCAATCAGACAGAAACCAAACAGAGAATTAAGAGAATTATTGGAGGTAATGAAGCAATTGGACTTAACAGACATCTATAGATCACTCCACCCAAATAGGAAAGAATATACCTTCTTCTTTGCAGCTCATGGAACCTTCTCGAAAATTGACCACATACTTGGAAACAAAGGAAAACTCCACAGATACAAAAAAATATCAGTGTCCACCTGTGTCTTATCAGATCACCACGGATTAAAGTTAGACGGCAACAACATTGCTACCCCCAGAAAGACGACAAACTCATGGAAACTGAACAGTCAACTACTGAACCACACCTGGGTCAAGGAAGAAATTAAGAAAAAAATTAAAGTCTTCCTTGAATTTAATGAAAATAAAGAGATAACATACTCAAACCTATGGGACACGATGAAAGCAGTGCTAAGAGGAAAGTTCATAGCACTAAATGCACACTTAAAGAAAATGGAGAAAGCATACATCGGGGACTTAACAGCACACCTGAAGGCCTTGGAAAAAAAAAGAAGCAGACCTGCCCAGGAGGAGTTGAAGACTGGAAATAATCAAACTCAGGGCGGAAATCAACAAAATAGAAACACAGAAAACAGTCCAAAAAATCAATGAAACAAAAAGTTGGTTCTTGGAGAAAATCAACAAGATTGACAAACCCCTATTCAAACTAATTAAACAACAAAGAGAGAACACGCAAATAAATAAGATCAGAAATGAAAAGGGGGACATAAAAACTGACACAGAGGAAATTCAGAGAATCATTAGATCTTACTACAAAAGCCTGTATGCCACAAAACTGGAAAATGCAAAAGAAATGGACATTTTTTTAGATAAGTACCTTCTACCAAAGCTAAACCAAGACCAGGTGAACGATCTAAATAGACCGATAGTTGCGAAGAACTAGAAGCTGTTATCAAAAATCTCCCCTCCAAAAAAAGCCCAGGACCAGGTGGTTTCAATGCAGAATTCTACCAGAACTTGCAAGAAGAGCTAATACCTATACTCCTTAATGTATTTCACAATATAGAAACAGAAAAGTCATTGCCAAATTCCTTTTATGAAGCTACAGTTACCCTGATTCCAAAACCACACAAAGACCCAATCAAGAATGAGAATTACAGGCCTATCTCACTCATGAATATTGACACAAAAATTCTCAATAAAATACTGGCAAACCAAATTCAAGATCACATTAGAAAAATTATCCACTATGATCAAGTAGGCTTCATCCCAGAGATGCAGGGCTGGTTCAACATACGCAAATCTATTAACATAATCCACCATATAAATAAACTGAAAGAAAAAACCATATGATCATTTCATTAGATGCTGAAAAAGCATTCGACAAAATTCAACACCCCTTTATGATAAAGGTATTGGAGAGACTAGGGATACAATGGTCATACCTAAATATAATAAAAGCTATTTACAGCAAGCCGACAGCTAACATTAAATTGAACGGAGAAAAACTCAAACTCTCCCACAAAAATCAGGAACAAGACAAGGATGTCCACTCTCTCCATACCTCTTCAATATAGTGCTTGAAATTCTAGCAATAGCAATAAGACAACATAAGGGGATCAAGGGGATTCATATTGGAAAGGAAGAAGTTAAGCTTTCGTTATTTGCAGATGATATGATAGTATATATAAGCGACCCCAAAAACTCTACCAAAGAACTCCTACAGATGATAAACACCTTTAGTAATGTGGCAGGATACAAGATCAGCTCCAAAAAATCAGTTTCCTTCCTATACACTAAGGATAAAGAAACAGAGAGGGAAATCAGAGAAGCATCACCTTTCACGATAGCTACACAGAGCATAAAGTATCTTGGGGTAACCCTGACCAAGGAAGTGAAAGATCTATTTGACAAGAACTTTAAGTCTTTGAAGAAAGAAATAGAAGAGGACACCAGAAAATGGAAGGACCTCCCTTGCTATTGGATTGGGAGGACCAACATAGTAAAAATGGCAATTCTACCAAGAGCAATCTATAGATTCAATGCAATCCTCATCAAAATCCCATCAAAATTCTTCACAGATCTGGAGAAGACAATAATCAATTTTATATGGAAAAACAAAAAACCCAGGATAGCCAAAACAATCTTATACAATAAAGGAACGTCTGGAGGCATTACCATCCCTGACTTCAAACTCTATTACAGAGCTACGGTATTGAAATCAGCTTGGTATTGGCATAAAAACAGAGAAGTTGACCAATGGAATTGAAAAGAAGACCCTGACTTTAACCCACAAACTTATGAGCAACTGATTTTCGATAAAGGAGCTAAAAGTATACAATGGAAAAAAGAGAGCATCTTCAACAAATTGTGCTGGCAAAACTGGATGTCAATCTGTAGAAGAATGAAAATAGATGCATATCTATCATCATGCACAAAACTCAAGTCCAAGTGGATTAAAGATCTCAATATCAGCCCAAACACACTGAACCTGATAGAAGAGAAAGTGGGAAGTACTCTACAACACGTGGGTACAGGAGACCACTTCCTACATATAACCCCAAGCAGCACAGACAGTAAAGGCCTCATTGAATAAATGGGACCTCCTGAGACCGAGAAGCTTCTGTAAAGCAAAGGACACTGTTGCTAAGACAGAAAGGCTAACCACTGAATGGGAGAAAATCTTCACCAACCCCGCTACTGACAAAGGTCTGATCTCCAAAATATATAAAGAACTCAAGAAACTAGACCGTAAAAGGCTAATCAACCCAATGATAAAATGGGGCACTGAGCTGAACAGAGATCTCTCAACAGAAGAAGTTCAAATGGCCAAAAGACACCTAAAGTTATGCTCAACTTCCTTAGCGATCAGGGAAATGCAAATCAAGACAACTTTAAGATACCATCTTACACCTGTCAGAATGGCTAAAATCAAAAACACCAACGATAGCCTTTGCTGGAGAGGTTGTGGAGAAAGGGATACACTCATCCATTGCTGGTGGGAATGCAAACTTGTGCAACCACTCTGGAAAGCAGTGTGGAGGTTTCTCTGGAAATTCGGGATCAACCTACCCATGGACCCAGCAATAACACTCTTGGGAATATACCCAAGAGAGGCCGTATCATACAACAAAATTATATGCTCTACTATGTTCATAGCAGCATTGTTTGTAATAGCCAGAACATGGAAACAACCTAGATGCCCTTCAATTGAAGAATGGATGAAGAAGGTATGGAATATATATATATATATATATATATATATATATATATATATATATATATATATTAGAGTACTACTCAGCAGTAAAAAACAAGGACTTCTTGAAGTTTGCAGACAAATGGATGGAAATAGAAAACACTATCCAGAGTGAGGGAAGCCAGACCCAAAAAGAGGAACATGGGATGTACTCACTCATATTTGGTTTCTAGCCATAAATAAAGGACATTGAGCATATAATCCGGGTTCTTATAGAAGCTAAATAAGAAGGAGAACCCAATGAAAAACATATAGGCATCTTCCTGAATATTAACCTTCATCAGTCGATGAAAGGAGACAGAGACAGAGACCCACATTGGAGCACTGGCCTGAAATCTCAAGGTCCAAGTCAAGAGCAGAAGGAGAGAGAACACTAGCAGGGAGCTTAGGACCACGAGGGGTGCACCCACATACTGAGGCAGTGGGGATGTTCTTTCAGGAACTCACCAAGGCCAGCTGGTCTGGGTCTAAAATAGCCTGGGTTAAAACCGGTCTCGCTGAACATAGCGGACATTGAGGACTACTGAGACCTCAAGAACAATGGCAATGGGTTTTGGATCCTACAGCACCTATTGGCTTTGTGGGAGCCTAGGCAGTTTGGATGCTCACTTTACTAGTCCTGGATAGAGGTGGGTGGTCCTTGGACTTCCCACAGGGCAGGGAATCCTGATTGCTCTTTGGGCGGTCGAGAAAGTGGGATTTGATTGGGGGAGGGGGAGGGAAAGGGGCGGCAGTGGGGTAGAGACAGAAATCTTTAATAAATAAAATAAATAAATAAATAAATAAAAATATTACAATCTAACTTTATCTTCAGCTAGTTCCTGAAACAGAGTCACTGAACAAGCTAATCTTAGTTTTTTGGCTCTTTGTTTCCTGCTAGAGGGGTCTGGATTTATCCCTGTCTTTCAGGATCACTATGTGTAACTGATGACATATTTCATTAACTATAATATGGTATTAGTACTGTGCACTGGTTTATGCTACCTGAACCATGATGAAGGACCTGGCAAGAGACCAAGGAATTCCAACATCTGATAACCCAATGAAACTCAAAGGCACCAATGAGTTATGCCATTTACACTATTCAAATCCTTCAACAACTTCTCTACTCTGAGGTATCATTGAAAGCAACATTTTTGCAATTGAAGAAACTGTAGAAAATCAACCTCTAAAAGGCATTCATTAGCCAGAAAGGACTTCAAAGATCTTCAGGACAGAATTCTAGAAAAAAATTATTTTAACTAGTATGGTACCGTGAAGAAACCAATTCTAATTTTTGATATTTGTTCTCTTCTGGGTTTGGTTTTGCATAAATATTCCTATCCCTGGGATCTCTAGAAATTATTGATAATTGTTGAACACTACCATGTTCAGTGCAGTGATATAGGGTAGCTCTGAGAGATCATAATGAGAAAGTGCTGCAAGGAAAAGGGGAAGAGTAGGCTTGGGATGATGTGCTGTGCCTGGATGAGTAAGTGGATGAATGCATGGAAAAAGAAAAAATAGGCATAGTCATATTAGACATGAGTTAACTGAATCTGGATTAAACGCAATGCCAGGTTCAACATGAAAAAATGACCAGGAGAACAAGAGAGTGAAGTTGTAGGATTAAGACATTGGGAAGATAGTAAACTTCCAGAGAATTGAACCACAAAAAAAAAATAGTGTCACATTCTCACAGTTCGCTGGACAAAGCAGAAAATATGATCACTCAAAGCATGGAAGAAAGTCTAATGGATAGCAATAAGAAACCCGTGAGTATAGAGGAAAACCCGAGGAAGACCTCTCTTCCTAGGGTTTAGATCAAGAGCGGAACACTGATAAACGTTTATATTATTGAGAGATAATTACACTGTGCAAATTTTAGCATTTTTTCATTGATTTTCAAATTCCCACCTAAGCAATTGACTGCTTGTTTACAAAGCTCAGACGACTTAGGGAGACTTCAGGGGTGATGGAATCTCCTTGGAGCAGTCTATTTTCGTTTATTTTTTTATAACCTGCAGTGCTGATAGTATTATTTTTTTTTTTGGTTTTTCAAGACAGGATTTCTCTGTAGCTTTGGTGCCTGTCCAGGAACTAGCTCTTGTAGAACAGGCTGGCCTAGA
The DNA here is from genome assembly GCA_902806775.1 of Microtus agrestis. Taxonomy (NCBI): domain Eukaryota; kingdom Metazoa; phylum Chordata; class Mammalia; order Rodentia; family Cricetidae; genus Microtus; species Microtus agrestis. The sequence continues at coordinate 53,017 of CADCXT010005491.1, forward strand.
ACTCCCAGAGATCTGCCTGCCTCTGCCTCCCGTGTGCTAAGATTAAAGGCGTGTGCCACCACCGCCCGGCCTGTGCTGATAGTATATAAGTTATCCTTCTGTGTCACTTCCAGTATGTGCAGTCATGATGGCTTAGGATGGGAAAATCTGAGATGTGAATGACAAATAAGGATCAAAAGGAGTCTGACAATATACCTTATTTATAAATGCTATATACTAAACTTGCGGAGTCACAATATTTGGAAAGGAATGTATTTGTTTTTGATAGTATCCAAACAAAGTAACAATCAATGTGGAGAATCCTCAAACAACTGAAAATTGATCTACCATAAGATCAGACTATCTCACTCCTGGCCTTATACCCACAGCAGGCTGCATCTTACTACAAATGTTCTTTTTTCTATGCCAAACAATGTCAAAGGAAAAAGCCGTCACTTTTCAGACATGTTTCAGTATTCTATGAAAGCCCTATAAACATTAACATATAACCATAACACTTACAAATTTCTGGGGCCTCTTAAAACACAAAGGTCCTGTGTTCTACCTTGCTTTAATTTGTTGCTGTCCATGTATGTTCCCTTGAATGTCCATCGTCTCTTCCTAGGAGCATTTCTTAAACTGAAACAAAGTGAAAATTTTGCCAAACACAAATGCCTTAAATTTTGGGTGCTAATATTTTAGGATGGAATGGAAACATCAGAAAGTAGGGCATAATTAGAAGAAGTAAATAATGGCTGAGTTCTTGCTGGGTAGATTCATGGCTCCTAACTACTTTCAGAACTCTGAAACTTTCCAAGTAACTCATGAATAATTTCAACTCTTTGCATTGTCTTCATCCAATGTCCCAAGACCTTGCTGTTGATGGTTACTTTCTTCTTATCGTCACCCACTTCAGACAATTACAGTTGTTGTCACTGACACTGTTGGGAATTTGGGATGCTGCGCAAACTCCAAGGACTTATGTGCACTTTATGCAAGAATCTACGGATTTTCTGTCCATAGTTAAGAAGAAAAGAAGGCAGCATATTCCACTGAATGAAATGTCACATCCTGGGGGGGGGAAGGAACTTAGAAAATCCTTCCTGATTAACCAAAGAAGAGTACAGAATAAATTGCTGCATACATAAAGAGCAGCATGGCTTGCTTACACTTTTATTATAAATCTCCAGTCACAGTCCTGTGAAGATACTCTTACACTTTTTTAATCACATGTTTTGCTTGTTCCCATGAGAGGTAGGATTCTGGTTTTCTTATGAGTTAGAGTGTAAATATGATTTGGCTTATGAAAGACTGTGGCTTGTACGTCTGGAGCAGCTGCAGTTCAATGTGATCAGGAGCCTATTCATAACAAGAGTTTGGGCCACTGGTAAGTTGGAACAGTGAGGCTTTCTGTGTTGAAAGTTAATGGCTTACATGGTAGCTGTGGGTAGAGTGTCTCATGCCTGTAGAGTTTATCGTCCATGTAATATATATGTACAGAGCACACAGGATGTAACATATCAGTCTATCTTATATAAAAGATGGAGACAATTTGTTGAAAATATATTGGGCATGTACTCCTTAATGCAGCAGGACCAAAGAAAAACTGTGAAACATGTAACATAAAAGGTGAAAAAGCCTGGATGCCGAGTTTTTCTATAATTGAATAAAAATTTCACCAGTGGAAGCCACAAGAATAATCCTTAAAAGTTAACTCATACAGAAAAATGTCTTCCAAAAAGCATTTTGTATTGTTTCCTTTTATCAAACCTGTATTCTGAAAAAACATTCAATTTAAATAGTAACAATAACATTAGATGATTCTGTATCCTTTATCCAGAGAAAGAACAGTCTACAGAGAGGGGAGGATTGACTCATAAGTACAAAGGGGCTCAAAGTGGGAAAACACAAACTTATGATGACTGTGATCTTCATAAGCCACCAATTTTGACCAGAGAGTATAGCACTGCAACCATGTGAGACAGTAGAGAGGGTATAAATAAGCAGAAAGGTGAACACTCGAACAAGTATGCTCTGAGTGGCTCTAGACTCTGGGGAGTTACTATGGAAAGCACAAGTGTTGCGTATGTGTTGAATTCGCTGTTTGTGCCTATACAAAATTATAACCATTGAGCTGCTGCAACAGGTAATGAGGACAGAAAATAAGAGTTCAGGCAACACTGTTAAAGCTACATATAAGGAGACTGCGATTTTGTCATTACCTACAAGAGTATAGTGTTCAACATCTATCTCTTTTGTTATGTTTTTCCTTCTTGATTTTATGCACATGTACAAAGGTAAAAGAACATTTACCATGATGGACAAGATCCAGCTTAGAGAAATGTAGAGACCAATATCCTTGGAAGATTTGACTCTAAGGTTTTTCCAAAAGGAGTTTCTAGGACTGATGATGATAGACTGGAAGACACTCAAAAGGAAGATGGTGACAATGGACATGCTCCTGAAAACTCTTATCACATAAATAAAAAGTTGGTAGCTCAAATCATTGAAGAAATGTTTCAAGTTAAAAATTGTCATTGTGTTGCCCATTCCTTTGGAAAGAATAATCAAGAGGTTAACCATAATGAGATGCATGAGAATTAAATCCAAGGGCTTTATTTTATGTTTCTTATTATAAATAACTTGGTAGTAGGAAAGGAGAGAGACATTTCCCAGAATTCCAACTGTATTCTCTATCAAGAATATTATTCCTATTCCCAAATTCCTAGAGTCCATTGTTTAACTGAGCAAAATCCACTTATAATTGCTTCAGCAGTCAGTTTTCAGAGAAAACTTTTGGATTTATTTTGTTAAGAAGATTCTGTATACCTGATATCACAAAAGCACAAGAATCACATTAAGTAAAGACTGGAAGCACAAAGTGGTCAGCTCATAAAGATCCTGTACATAACACCTCTCACACTTATCTTCAAACTAATGGTAACAGTAAGAACTGTTGAAGCCTTCAAATGTGTGTATTTATGAAGAAAATTCCCATTATACTACCCACAAAAGCAACACTAAGAATAGGGCAAATTTATCCTGGTAGAAACAATGACCAGTAAGTTCAAAATGAAAAAGTGCCTAATTCTACAAGTTCACCCATATTGGAGAAAAAGTCTTGTCTTGCCATCTACTCCAAGGAAGAAATCCATTGTGAATACCTTTTAAATACCAATAATAACATTGAAATAAAAACATTACAACATAAAAGAGAATGTTTTTGTCCTTTGATAATTACTTTTATTAAATAGCACTAATCATGAGGTGAAAATAATAAATTAGATAATATCTCATTAAGATGCAACTACTTGAATTCCATGCCCTACACATATCCATGTAAGAATGGTGGTATAAACTTAATATGAGGAGAGAGAGGAGATGTGGCACATGAAGTATTGTTATCTGACATAATGGAGAGAAAAGATATGAATGACTCCAACAAAAAATAGAATAAGACAATAACTGATAAATAATACATATGGGAAGAAAGTCCAGAGTTCTATCTGATCTATTATCTGGTACATCACTCAGCAGTAGAAATATGAGGCAAAGGTCATAGAAAACAGTAACTCTTGGCAAACATGTGGATAAAACAAGAGTCCTGGGTATAATCTATGATGTTCACATTATATCACACAATTTTCCAAATGAGAGGCTATGAGAATGTAGAACAGAATTAAATATTCATGTAGAAACCATAGTTTTTATGGACTAGATAAGCATACACAGATAGTGCTCAGAACTTATAATCAATAAATGACTTGAAAACAAAAAGTACAAACCTATACTCTAGCAGTGCAGTTATTGACTGATGTTTATGCGATGCTGATGTACATAAAATCGGCAATTCATCCATATTACTCAAATGCAGATAAATCAACTTTGAAAATGTAACAGATCTTGCTTTATATTTGGAATTTTAGGAATTATACAATGATCAATAAATGGAAGTGTTGTTCTTGGCTTTTAACATAGCAGAGTCATGAACCTATCTCTAATAATTTCCACTGCTGCAAATAACAAAAGAGAACACTACTATTGACGTGGTGATTTAAATGAAATGGAATCTAACAATTTAATCTGCTATTTATTGCTTGTATGTGTGTTCAGACAGAGTCCTCTTCAGTAATGCAGGCAGGACTAGACTGTATAGCAATCCTCCTGCCTCAGTCCAGGGATTCCGAGGATTGACACCAGGACAATGCTTAGTTTCTTGATCTATGTGTGACATAGCAAGGTGGCTTTCATTTTTGATCTGTGAAATTATAAATAAATATACAACTTCAATGATATATTTTAACACAATAGATGACAACATCTTGAAGAACATGAATAAAACATGCAGCAGTGGAATTCACCTGTGTTTAAGAATCATCCATAAGAAACACAAACCCTAGTTACTGAATAAAAAGAAGGGATGATGCAAAGAAGAGAGAACACATCCAAGATTTCATCTTTACCGTAAGACCAGACGTGACTTTGGCACAGCTAAACTGTTCCAGTTCTTGTTTTACGAGATGAGGATCCAACTACAGTCTCCAAAATTCACATAAAAATCTGGAGGTGGAAGCCCACAGTTATAATTCAAATAGTAAGGAAGGGGCACAGTCAGTTAACGCTCCGTCCCAGGCTGACAAGAAAGGATAGTATTATACCAGAATCTGACTCAAAAATAATAAAATAAAAATGTCTAAGTAAGTACAACTGAAGCTTTGCTCTGGCTCCACATTCTAACTTAAGTTCGTGCCCACCTGAATACAAGAGAACTCCATCCCAAACTTCCATTTTAAACCTTTAATTACGAATGTTGTTATGATGTAAATCTATTAGTAATGAATCAAAACTATGAATAATTTGTAAACAAAACATGCACAGATAGAATTTGTAAAATATACAATTTTACAAATTGCATGAAATGTGTTAAATACAATATGTATTGTGGAATTAACAAAACTTATTCTCTTGTCTGACATATTTAAGGCTGTAGACTCTGGAGAATTTAGGAGTGGAAAGAGAAAACACATTCTGAGAATACAATGACTTCAGAATATCACTAAACAGGGAGTAATCACAGAAACTGTATGTGTGTTAGACCAGAATTATTCATGATATACAATGGCATTGCCACTTCTATTTTTAACATAGCTTTTCCAAGTTCAAGAAAGAAAACAGTTACTGTTATGAAAGAAAGTTCTTGTTCCATCACATGTATAGTAGTGCCTAGAAACATTTCCCCCAAAAAAGGGCTAGATTCTAGTTCCATCCTAGGATTAGATGACTTTCTTAGTTCCATTTGTCAGGTCTACTTATAAATACAGAATCATTTTACAAAATTTGTGATTGTCATATTGCAAAATTAATTTATGATACAGCTGTACAATAAACGAAAACCTGAGTCATGTAATTAACATGATCCTGTTTGAAATCAGATATTATTAGGTTTCACAATTTCAGTAGACAATCTGAGTGATGATTTATTACTCTTTTGCTTCATCAAGAATTAGTATAAGTTCAGCGACACACCTTTTTCCATACTAACTCTGTGTACAGCTCAGAAAGTCTCCCTGTTTCTTGGCTGGATCTCTATTCTTCTGTTCTACCAAGAATCAGTTTTAAGATGTGTGCACTTACCATACCTCTCTTCATTGTCTTCTTTGCCATTAAGGATGAAAAACAATGTACACACCCGACTTTTCCCTTTGCAGCACTTTCAGCTCAGTGTGCAACTCCTGACAGGACAGAACTATGGGTGAGATTACCAGTACAACCCTAAGATAAAGGTTCATAGATCAGTGACTTCAACTCCCTTCAGAAAAGCAATTAGCATCTCACCCACAGTTATTATGACAGAGCTTGCTTTGGGATATAAGAAATTTCTGAAATTCTCCAGTTGATTATTACCACAGACACTGTTGGGTAACTTGTAAGTGTTTCCAGTGAGAAAATATGTTTGGAGAGACTTATAAATCATTCTGATTTGACTTTATTTACTTATTTATTTATTTATTCATTTATTAAAGATTTCTGTCTCTTCCCCACCGCTGCCTCCCATTTTCCTCTCCCTCCCCCAATCAAGTCCCCATCACTCATCAGCCCAAAGAGCAATCAGTGTTCCCTGCCCTGTGGGAAGTCCAAGGACCACCCACCTCCAATCAGGTCTAGTAAGGTGAGCATCCAAACTGCCTAGGCTCCCACAAAACCAATACGTGCAGTAGGATCAAAAACTCATTGCCATTGTTCTTGAGTTCTTAGTAGTCCTCCTTGTCTGCTATGTTCAGCGAGACCGGTTTTATCCTGGGGTTTTTTCAGACCCAGGCCAGCTGGCCTTGGTGACTTCCCGATAGAACATCGCCATTGTCTCAGTGTGTCGGTGCACCCCTCGCAGTCCTGAGTTCCTTGCTTTTGTTTCTCGTTCCTTCTGCTCCTGATTTGGATCTTGAGATTTCAGTCTGGTGCTCCAATGTGGGTCTCTGTCTCTGTCTCCTTTCCTCGCCTGAAGTAGGTTAATATTCAGGAGGATGCCTATATGTTTTTCTTTGGGTTCTCCTTCTTATTTAGCTTCTCTAAGATCACAAATTATATGCTCAATGCCCTTTATTTATGGCTAGAAACCAAATATGAGTGAGTATATCCCATGTTCCTCTTTTGGGGTCTGGCATCCCTCACTCAGGATAGTGTTTTCTATTTCCATCCATTTGCCTGCAAACTTCAAGAAGTTTTTGTTTTTTACTGCTGAGTAGTACTCTAATATCTATATATCCATACTTTCTTCATCCATACCCCAATTGATGGGGATCTAGGTTGTTTCCAGGTTCTGGCTATTACAAAGAATGCTGCTGTGAAAATAGTAGAGCATATACTTTTGTTGTATGATAAGGCTTCTCTTGGGTATATACCCAAGAGTGGTATTGCTGGGTCTAGGTGTAGGTTGATCCCGAATTTCCTGAGAAACCTCCACACTGCTTTCCAAAGTGATTATAAGTTTGCATTTCCAACAGCAATGGATGAGTGTACCCCTTTCTCCATAACCTCTCCATGGTCTCTTAGTTTTTGAAGTACCTCTATCCAGGAACCTCTGGCTTTCATGGTTTCCATAGAGAAGTTAGGTGTAAGGCTGATAGGTTTACCTTTATAAGTTTCTTGGCCTTTTTCCTTTGCAGCTCTTAATATTCTTTCTTTAATCTGTATATTTTGTGTTTTGATTATTATATGGCGAGGGGATGTTTTTCTTTGATCCAGTCTGTTTGGTGTTCTGTATGCTTCTTGAATATTCAAAGGAATATCTTTCTTTATGTTGGGAAAGTTTACTTCCATAATTTTGGTATGAATATTTTCTGGGCCTTTGAGCTGTGACTTTTCTTCTTCTATTCTTATTATTCTTATGTTTGGTCTTTTTATTGTGTCCCATATTTCCTGCATGTTTTGTGATGAGAATTTGTTGGCTTTGCTGTTTTCTTTGGTCAGTGATTTTATTTTCTCTATGGTGTCCTCAGAATCTGAGATTCTTTCTTCTATTTCTTGTATTCTATTGATTATGCTTGTTTCTGTAGGCTCTGCTCGTTGACCTAGATTTTCCATATCCAGCTGGTCCTCAGTTTGTGTTTTCTTCCTTGCTTCCAATTCAGTTTTCAATTCTTGAACTGTTTCCATTACCTGTTTGTTCGTTTTTTCTTGGTTTCCCAGGGTCTCACGTACATATTTACTCAATTCTTCAAACTTTTGTTATACTTCTCATCCATTTCAATAAGGGTGTTTTTTACATGTTGTTTAAGGGAATCTATTGCTTTCTTAAAGTCATTTTTTTCCACTTCTTCTCTGTTAGGGTGTTCAAGTCCTTCTGTTGTAAGATTATTGGATTCTGGTGTTTTCATATTGTTTTTCAGATTATTGGGTGAATTTTTGCCTTGGCCCCTGCCCATCTCCTCCTATCGATGCTATCTAATCGATCTTTTAAAGCTGGATCAGGTTTCTCTGCTGGCCAGAGGCTCCTCTTACAAAATTCCCTCGCTCTGTTTCCTGGCTCCTGCCGAGGGCCAAGATCCCTCTCACCCCTCAGAAGGGTCTTCAGGAACAAGACCAGGCTCCTGGTTTGCCAGGAACCTTGCCAACCAAAGGCCTTCCTCTTTGATTTAATTGTCTTGTTGTGGGGCGATCTGTTGTGTGCTGGTCCCGGCCGGTTCTGGCTGCCACCTGTGGCCTGCGTTGGTCGTCTGCCGAAGCGCCTGTGTCGGTCATCTGCCCCCGCACCTGCTGACATTTTGTATCTTGATACAACTTTTAGGATATAGTTTCATATTGCATTATATATTACCCCTACCTCTTATCAAGATACTTAAAAATTGTTTAATTTTGAGGTCATGTCCTCATTTGTTGCACGTTTGCTTATAGATTATTTAATATTCTGACATGAAGTTTTACTCTCTACATTATAAAGGTATTAATTATTATAAGTCAATAGTTGTTCATGTTGGTTGTACATATTGTCAGATCAGTTAGGTTCTTTATATATATAGAGGGTTTAAGATTAGATAGTCGTAGTTACTGTACTCTTATGACCTAGTCAAACCATTTCCTATACAAGACTTAGACTCCATAGATTAGAATGTTTATTAACACATTTAGCATATATTTCTTGCTTAATATTGTTTATGTTGGTTGTAATTCTAATTATACTTGATATCTATTCCTAATGTATATAGTTTTGTATTGTGTTGGAAACTCTCTTATTTAAACAAAAAGGGGGAGGTGCTGTGGAAACACATTCTGCTCCTTCAGCCAATAGCCTTTAAGATACCAGCCCATTAGGGCCTGTTCTCTTCTGCTTATAAAGCAGTGGTAGCCGTTTGCTTGCTCTCTTGCTTCTGGCTGCTAGACGCTGTCCCTGTTCACTCAGAGGGCTGTGTTCTATGACTGCGATCTGTAAGTTTCCCCCTTAAATAAATAACTCTTTTTTACTATTCAAAATTCTGAACTGGTGTGGGATTGTTTTGTGACTTATACCTTCAATGATCAGTAAAATGAGACTTCATAATGTAAAAAGTATTCTCTCCACTATGTCTGTCATTGCCTTACAGCTGTGATCTTTATAAATTCAAAATCTTCCATCATCTCAGACTTTCATGCAGACATTCTAATCTGTGTATTTTTGTTTACTCAAAGGTACTCAGTCCTGACTCTGTTTATCTTTACTTATGTCTTAAAACTCCATAAAACAACATTCTATCTGAC